>CM040394.1:113617569-113710069 GCA_022702515.1 Ilyophis sp. 1 JC-2022 | reverse complement strand
CGCACAGCTGGCGTAATTCAGGCAGTTTCAGGTTCCTGTGATATCAAACTTGCAGCCCAACAACTCGAAACTACCTAAATCACACAGCAGCATGGTCCTTCTTGGGTTCAAAGCCGAAAAGTTGCGTGAACTGAGATGTTGCAGGATAGCCATTGGACAAACCTCTCTCCATGGTGACATCTGAGATGCCTCGCGCGTCAGACCGGGAACACCGTTGCTAGGTTACACTGCAGTCCGAATTTAATTTCGCCAGACTATAGTGTATAGTATGGTTACATATACGTAACTATCCCTTAAGATTAGTAGAAGGGATGTAAAGGTTCAATAAGTATACAGGCGGAAACCAATTTCAACCAACAACCTAATATTTCAAGCAATTTCAAAAACAGTCCATTTAATTTAATCGAAATGCAATTACGCACGCGAATGCTGTAATGACGCGTTCTGAAGGCGACGCTGAGCAGCTGAAATAACCTAACGCCATACATACAGGTTTCCTCAGATGCCACTAAAATCCTGTCAGTTTATGGATAGTCTCCTCCAATCGGTGACGTTTAAAATGGTGCAGTGTCAACATGGCGGTTCGAACAACACAAGGCTACAGACAAAAGAGCAACAATTATACATTCAACGCAAGGAGAATGTAGCGGCACATGTTCCTGATACAATTCTAAAATGTAATTACATCGCATGAGAACAGTAAGCAATAGTCTTTGGCTATCTACCCGATATATATATATATGTATATATATATATATATATATATATATATATACACACACACACATTATTGAGTAGCCTTTTAGAAGGAATTTATATCCCCTGGTGGAATATTAGCGAGGAATATTTTGCCATTCCAGGACATTAGTAAAGTGTACATTGTGCATGGTCCTATTGTCTTACATTGCATGCCATACAATAGCCCCCGTGTATGTTTGACTGTATGTTCAAACGTTCATGTATATTGCTTCAGCTGTCCGGGCTGTGTGCACCGCTCTCTCCATCTTTCCACAAAACCATTCATTTCGTCAAACCATGAAATCCGTCGGCGGATCATATAATTTCATAACAAGCTAAACAAACTGTTCAAATATTTGGTAAAAACAGTACAGTTATATTGGGCGGACGGATTCTGCCTCCTCATTTATTTTTTCAAAAACCTAACTTTATTTATTGGAACAAACAGTACTAAGTTCAAAACACATTCCACAAAATGAACGATATAGGCCTACGCCCACTGGCTCACACTACAGTTCTCCAATGTCATGAATCATCCTTACTGCAATGTGAAGAGGTCTATCACTGATATTAAAATATGAAAGACAAATTTCATAGAAACAAATATGCTGGATATATCAGATCTCTAGAAACCATTGAAAAAACGTACGCAATAATAAATACTCAAATCGGAAGAGATTATCCTTCAGCATATTATCCCCAGCACAACGACTGGTTATCACGTAAAAAGACATTTATCTATAAAAATTACAGTGATTTAAAGTACTTTTATAAACGCAAATTACAAGAAGCCGTGTGGCTATAAATTATAGTTACATTCATCCGTGCTCGCATTTTGAATAGACAGAACTTTCTGTTCCTCTCGAGCAGTGGCCTGTATACGCTACATTTTCAAACCAAAGCATTACTGTTAATTTTCTCCCAATATTACACTGTGCTTATATTGGTAAACATTTATTTATTTATTTATTCATTCATTTATTTATTTTGACATTTTATAAGTATCCCTTAAATATCATTAGTACCTGAAATAAATAAAATAGTGCCAGCGTAAAGAAATAAAGTGATTTTTTATAGGCTATTTAATGGTCGCTTTCAAATGAGAATACGCATTGGTCTGTGTTTCCATAGCTACTCACGAGCTGTAAACAACACATCTTCAGACCACCACATAATATATTTCAGATGTCTACTGAAACCAAGTAAACGGCAGAAAAACATTCAACTGACGTGTTTTGAAAACAAATTAATTAGAAGGGGCTTGAATTTTGTGTTGTTGGGTGCACGTGGCCCTGGAAAAAGCGAGCAGACCGTGCCATTTTGTCAGATAAACATGGAGGTCTGTGTTCAAAGATTGTTCTCCATTGTAGGACATTTGCATTAATATTATCCGTGTTTAAACCATGCATCTTCGCTGTGCATTCTTTTTAGGTCACTGCAGCGCGAATTTTGATTCTTTATCTAACAGAATTATGTCAGATAGAAAAATGTGCGCTCGCGCTCAGGTTCCTATGCTCTCGCGTCATTTTCTTAAGTTTCATCCGACGGTTCTGGAACCAGATTTTAACTTGACGGTCACTGAGATCGATGCTGCGGCCGATCTCCAGGCGGCGCTCTCGAGTCAGGTACATATTAAAGAGGAATTCCTTCTCCAGTTCGAGCGTTTGGTGTTTGGTGTAAGGGCATCGTCTTTTCCTTCCTGGTTTCGCTGACAACCATCCGCTTGGAGCTTCCAATTTCCTGTCTTCTGCCGAATGAAAAAAAAACGTACATCAGAATTTTAACACTGGTTTTGCGAACAAGCATGTGCAAATTGAGATGTCATTCGGTAACACTTAAACACATAAATATTGACAGAAATCGTGCAAACTTCTGTATTTATGTGTGATGTGCAGGTTTTTACTATATACTTTTTTCCACCTGGTAGTCAAGTAGGCCTATGCCACTGTTCCTTCTCAAGGTTCCAACATGCATTATAGCCTGTTTATTTCTTCAAGCCTAAGACAGGAATACATTCCATATTGGGAAACCAGAGAGTAGGTTACATCACGTTAAATTATTAAAGGTATTCGGTATTGGACGTATTTACTTTCATCAACATATATTTGAGACTTAACAATATAGGCGACGTTGTAAAATAAGTTTCTCAGAGTGCGAAAACTATGACCTGGATTCAATCAACGTCCTTAACTTTGACAAACAATAAGAAGCAAGATGTTTTTTTTCAGAAACGCGAATTTACCCATCACTAAAATAAACTCGCCAAAATAAGTTTGCGAAGAAAAGTGTAAGGAACATTTACTTGTAGTTCAAAGTTATGGACAAATGTTGATTTAATGATTGATTATATCATGGAAACGTTATTAACAACTGAGCATTATACAAACTACATGTGCAAGATAAGGATTTGTTTACAAACATTCTGTTTAATTTCAGTATTTCTGAAAGTACCTTAATTCAGTGCGTGTGTGGGGGTGTACACGTGTGTTACATTACAATTATTACATTATGTTATAACTCAACAAAATATGCATGCATGTGCAATTTGTGTTTGAAAATATTTGTTGAACATAGTTTTTCTTTGCCATTTCTTATTTTATAACACGTTATAAAATAACAATATTATAGTATAACATATAGCCGTTATAAAATAACGATATTATAGTATATCATATAGCCGTTATAAAATAACGATATTATAGTATATCATATAGCCGTTATAAAATAACAATATTATAGTATATCGTATAGCCGTTATAAAATAACAATATTATAGTATATCATATAGCCGTTATAAAATAACAATATTATAGTATATCATATAGCCGTTATAAAATAACAATATTATAGTATATCATATAGCCGTTATAAAATAACAATATTATAGTATATCATATAGCCGTTATAAAATAACAATATTATAGTATATCATATAGCCGTTATAAAATAACGATATTATAGTATATCATATAGCCGTTATAAAATAACGATATTATAGTATATCATATAGCCGTTATAAAATAACAATATTATAGTATATCATATAGCCGTTATAAAATAACAATATTATAGTATATCATATAGCCGTTATAAAATAACAATATTATAGTATATCATATAGCCGTTATAAAATAATAATATTATAGTATATCATATAGCCGTTATAAAATAACAATATTATAGTATATCATATAGCCGTTATAAAATAACAATATTATAGTATATCATATAGCCGTTATAAAATAACAATATTATAGTATATCATATAGCCGTTATAAAATAACAATATTATAGTATATCATATAGCCGTTATAAAATAACAATATTATAGTATATCATATAGCCGTTATAAAATAACAATATTATAGTATATCATATAGCCGTTATAAAATAACAATATTATAGTATATCATATAGCCGTTATAAAATAACAATATTATAGTATATCATATAGCCTAACATTTGAAACAACTAAAAGTGATCCAGAGGCTTGGGCATAATATACATTACTGACCGTTTTAAGATTCATTCTAAAATGATGTAATGTAATTAATTTTCTAACCTTAACACACACACACACACACACACATACACACACACACACACACACACACACACACACACAGACACACACACACACACACAAATATATATATATATATATATATATATATATATATATATATATATATATATATATATTTATACACACACTATAGTCTAAGGATGAAAATACATTAAAAACCAACGCTGCATCTGGAAAACATAAATAGCCTACCGTCAAGAATTGGCATATGCCCAATCTAGCAGATGAGACAATCTTATTATTACATTAAAAGAACATGTCAACAGTTTACACAGATGTAATTTCAGAAAAGGGTTTATTGAAAACAAATTTACATAACGTTTAAATTATTTTTATTATTTTTTGTATAACGACTCATTTAATAAATTTGACTGCATTAGTCGGTACCACTGAAAACGCACGTAATAAAGGCAACCTTGAGGTTTCATTTAATTTCTGGACAAGTAACTTGAAGATAAAAGCCTGTCCCTATTCTAAACCTGTTCTCAGTCTAATTGCATACCTGGTCGTTTCTAACAGCCACGCGCACAAAGAGCTTCCGCTGTTTTGATGTTCCAAAGATCTCTGTAAATGGAGTGCAATTTAGTCTAGCCAGAGCGAGTCTGTGCAATAAATTAATTTTGAACCCCATGGTACCCTTTTTGTTCTACCAGGAAGCACCATTTATAGCCTTTATAAAATCACCTTGTTTCAGGCGAAAATAATCGTGTTCTCTGTTGCTGTTGCCAATGATTCCGTTTTATCTCTTTCAGGACGTTTCTATTTACCCACCTTGTGTCTGCTGTCTGGGAGTTTTATTGCCGTCGGGACTCTCTGATAGAGGCTGTTCTTGCCGTAAACCTAGCTGTACTTCTTCCTCGTTGTTGTGATTGTTGTTGAGGGTGAGGATGATCGTAGTATTGTTCCTCTGGGTTGGACACACGGTGTTGCTGACCTCTAAGTCATCGTTAACGAGCTTTTTATCAAGGCAAGGCTTGACTGGGAGGCTCAGGTTGTACAACTGTCGGGTATCAGAATGAGACGCGTTCGGGAGACACACCGAGGACGCGTCCTGACTTCTGTGATCGAGGAATTTCGGGCCAGAGTAGGATTGCTGCGCTGCGCCGAAGTAGCTCTGAATGGGACCAGAACCCATGGACCCAGTGCCTGTCATTAGCCTGGTGAAGGCGGAAGCGTCTGCTAACGGTTTATTAGAATGCTTGTCCGAGTCCAAGGTGAAGTAGGAGGAATCGTCTTTCCTGTTTGGCGCGCTGTAAGGGCACGCGCTGACCTGCGGCACCCGGCCAGGACTCAAGCGCGGTTCCCCCCAATTTACTAATCCCTGGTGGAATTGATGTCGAAGCAAAGCCATGCCTTCTTGCGGTGGTGATTGCTGGTGCTGGTTCATTTCCCCCGGTATGGTTTCATTTTGAACAGACCCCCAGCTATTTTGGACATGGCAGCGCGCGTCAGAATTGCCGAGCTGATAGGTGGTGCCGGAGGGCTCCTTTTGGTCGCCGATTATTAAAGAGTTAACAGAAAACGCTGTGAAAACGGATCTTTCAGAGCATGACATTGCTGGGAAATATTTTTGGCAAAAAGGCAAACTGAGTCCTTCACAATCAGCTTTTCAAATAGACAACCGTCCGCGAGCTGCTTCCTGTGAGGGGGCCAATAGGACTTTGGTTACAAAAAGACTCCTCCCCTTGCAGTGCTACTTTCATTCAAGACGCAGTGTCTCCAAATCATACCCTCGCCTTTAATTGATTTTTATAATGGGTTGCAGATGTCATATTTATTCTCATAACCACTCTAACACGACGACTGTAAACTGTAAGGGGGGGTATGTTGAAGAAAACCGGGGGATACGGAGCTCTTAGATTTCTTAGCCAGATATCTTTACCAAAACAATTTGGAAGAATATCTGGCCACATTCGTTTAGTCCCTTACAAGGCCAACGACCAAGCCAACGATTATCAAATAAACACATTCAGATTAATATATTATTTGTAGTGCTGTTTGACCAATATATGTGGCAGTTATTTACAGCCTCTGTCTATCCACGCGCTCAAGGGCCGTTGTGTTTGTTCCCACCAGTTGACAGGACTGGGGCAGAACTTTGCAACAACAAAAAAAAGCTAAAAATGTAAGTGTTTGAAATTATACTAAACATATCTTATTGTAGTGAATGCAAAACAATATGAAATTAGAAACTGTAAAATATTTGTGTTGTGGTTTATCCCTTGAAAAAATTTAAATAATAATTCACAAATACCAGCAAATGTTGCAAATATGCGTGCTCTACAGATTGTTTCAAATATAGCAATGGATATATTCGCATTATACGTGCAATGGACAGTTCAATACTGTGAAACTACAGATCAATTAAATGTTGCCTTTAGTTGTATCTATTCCATTTTATTTTTGTTGAGCCATGTAAGTCTTCACACAGTTAAATGAAAATAAACCGAAAGTTAAGCTAACATGCGCAGATGTCTGACGAAGATAAACAAATGACCAATTGTTTTATCATTAGAAAATTAACAATCATTAGTTTATTAGAACATGCTCCTTTAAGGGACATTGTATTTGAACTATTAAAGTCTAGAAGCAGAAACAGGATTAAAATCTTAATCATTCAGAAATGCAAATATTTCCACCGAGTAGAACAGTCTGGAATCAAGTTACGCCGTTTTGGACAACTAATCGACATACAACTACAAGTTATCCACTTAATGTATCATTCACCACAGAAATAGGCCGATATCAAAATAGGCCGATACTCGAAACATTCTGGAGTCCACAGAGGCGTCGTAGCTATGAGGGGACCGAAGCCATGAACCGTAGATTTTAAATAATAATGTAATTACAACTTTTCCAATATTAGAAACTCAAAATTAGGGTGTGTTTTGGCGGAAAAGAAAATGGTTTCTGAAATTTTATCAAATTCGTCACAATTATTCTGTTGTGCACAATATTTTGCGTTTGTGTCTTAACTATAATTAATGTCCAAGGAAACAAAATGAACATTGTGGCCTTAAATTTGTGATGAGTCAGGAGTGGTTGTGAAAAGTTCAATCTGAAGCTGCAAAACACGCTGTGACTGCTTACACAGAAAGCTCTATCGTTTACAGATAATAACCAAAACTATCTGCCAGTGATACAATCTTTCTTCTTCACGATGGGACAAATCTAAATGCTCAATCAAATCTATTATTTAACTCTTATCTGTGGAACAGTCTTGTCTTAACTATTCATTCAGTCATTTACAAAAACCCAAAAGTATCCATATCTTTATTGTGTGATAAATGATACATTATTCGCCACGTTATAGCCAAAATAATCTAGATTCAGCTTGACTAACAGAACAATATTTGCTGCTACGACTAACTCGCCTCAATTATAAATTCAACAATAACGTCAAACGGAGATAGACAAGCACAAAGAAAATACAAGAAACCACACACAATGACAAAGTCGTTTCTTTGTATTAACATGTTATATAAACAAAAGGCATTTAGAATGCGCCAAAAATGCGACTCGTTCACCTCTAGATGTCGCTACAATTCTGAGGAAACGTCACAATGTACGATAGACTGAAAACAACCCCATTCGGGCACACTGGTCGAGCACTAACAGCGCGAGCACTAACAGCACTGACATATTTTGTACATGTGGGCAGAATTCTAGAACCTTCGAAATGTTGAATTTGCAGTTAATTCCAAAACAAATAACTGTGATGAAAAAATGTATTAGTTATCATAGCTCTCTATATAATTTCAAGTAACTGCTGTCAAAATGATTATACTAAAAAGCAAATGAGAAGGCCTTAATCAAGAACCGAATTTATTCATACAAATCTTTTTTTACAAACATTTCTCATTTTGTTTTTATGGATGTTGGCCATCTTCAAAGGATGCCCCTTGTCACATTTAAGTCGACTGTAATCAACTTATAAATAGCCTATCACAATTCCCTTTTGTAGCCTATTGACCTTAAGACAAAGAGGCGAATATTATAATCTACAAAATATGCTTCAAGGCGTTTATTTTATTAATCAAGTTAATGTGCTGTGTGAATTGTTTCTCAGAAATCTACACATGAAATAGACTGGATATGCATGAAATACATGCTGACAGATTTAAAACGAAAAAACCGAACTCCAATTACACGTAATACAACGTCGTTCGAGCAGTACTAGGCTATTGTAACACTGTTTAAACACCATATTAGTATAAAACAAACGCGTAACGTAAAATATTGCAGCTTGTCTATAAGGATGGCGGTAACATATTTGTGCTATATATCTATTCATATATATTTGTGCTATATATCTATGTTTTCTCATGCTGGGCTCTTATTGTGAAGAAAATACTAGATGAATTTGCACGTAGCCTACTCAAGTCCAATCCAATACCAAATGCCCAATGCTATATTAAAATCATTGCCATGCATCACAGCTTCCCACATCATGAAGATGGAAGATTCCCCATTTGGAAGTTAAGCGGATATTCCTAACAAGACCTGGATCCAGTTTTGGCATCATTATTCCATCTTTACAAATTTGTCTGACGCCGTAATAATGCTCCGTCATATGGCTAGGTTTTGGTCCGCACTCAAATATTGGTTCTGAAATGTTTTTCACCTTGACTTTGATGTGTTCTTTTTTTCTTTACACACTTTTTGGTAAAGACAAGTAGCCGATGAATGAATCCAATACAATATGAGGTTCGACCCGTCCAGTTAATTCCATAGCAACAGAAATCTTAGGCCTATGTAAATAACGGTGTATTTTTGGGCAAGAGACCTTTGCTGGAAAAGTAGGCTAATAATATAGTAATTCATTAAATTTCCCCAAAAACACCGGTGTGACTTATTAGCCATATCTAGGTAGTTTATTTCTGCTATTTTATGAGGCAGACATGTTCATTAACGAGAGATGCTTGGATCCGCAAGAGGTATTCGGCCTACTTAAACACAACAAAATTTGGGCTAATCTTGAGAAAACAGACGCAACGTATTTTGTATGTAAAAGGCAAATGGTTAATGAGTAAAAACCGAATAATTAGTGGGTTTTTATTATTTTTGTATTATTCGGTTTTAATAATTAGGCTATTTGTTTTTTCACTCACATTTAGTTTTTGACAGAGTTGCAGCAAACTGTTATTGAATAATTGAATAAAACCATGGATACCACACATCAGCAGCGACCAGAAACGGGCTATAGCCAAAGTTTTTCGTATTTAAAATAATAAGTAAACGGGGTATATTATTTTTACTGTCTGGCAGGTCCATGATGAGAAAGTCTGCGCGAGGACATCCGATGGCCGAAATATGTTATACTATGTAGGCTACTCGGACAAATAACATAAAGGCTTACAAAAGAAAAAGTAGGCTAATTATACTGGCTAATGTTGTTAATGCTTCGCACATTACCCTCACAGGCGGGAATCTGTGAATTAGGTGTTTGCAGACAGTATACGTTTATTTTTCAAGTTCTCTGGCTTCTTTTGTATCACTGAAATAGCTCGACCAGAAATTTTATTGTGCTGCGTTTCCTTCACTCTGATTACAATACGTTGTGTAAACATGTCGCAGTTTTCGTTTCATAATCAGGATAATGCCGTTACTATCGATGCAGTTACTCCATCTTGAAAAATATAAGTATATGGTCGAAAAGACAGCTTGGTGTAAAATTAGGCCGCATTTACCTGCATTACGCACTGGCTAAAATAGCAAAATTGTACGAACGTGAACGCGAACAGGCTCGGCTTCCGTCCTTGAACACACTAGGAAGGAAAATACCACTCGTTTCAGTAACCAATCAAATGGCAACATTTTCCAGAATTCCGCCCGCCCAGAATCTCGTAAGCAAATACAAACTATCATTCAGTTCCGTTTGTAGATCCACCTTAAACTAAAGAGCCAGTGGAAGTCATAGTGTTGATACCGCGGAAAACTCACCGGCCTATGTGTAAACAAATAACTGCTTGTCCTTGATCAGGAGTCCATCCCCTAAAGATATCAATTAGTAAACAGTCATAGCACCGTAGACTACAGACCGAAGGTAAGCAGAAAAAATAGCATTGTAGTCCAGAAGTACACGTTATACTTTGTAGAAGTTCCTGCTTGCCATTCGTGCTCAATGCAAACTCGTTCAGCAGACTGAGTTCGTTCGGGCAGAAGAGCTTTCTCAGCCAACACACACGGAGCGAATCATACAGAGTTCTGTGAACAATTACAAGTTCGCATTCATATGTGTGAAGTTGAACCTTATGCCGTATCACATCACACACGATTGACACTTGAAACATGTTTTGTATTTTAGTGGACACGCGGGACAATTCCACTTTTGCTCGCCCCGACCATCAGAAATTAAAATAATGCTGATTAGCCTACGTATTTCCACATGTATATAAAAACTAAAATGGACCTACACACACACACACACACACAGACACACACACACACACGAAACTCCATGTTCTGTATCCTCCTTCCTGTATCTCCTACATAGGCTACTGTGTACGTAGGCGACATGCATACCCCTCCATATTACTAAAATATATATATAATTATAATCATTCTAGTCCAAAATTTATATTTCTGATGATATTTTATTAAGAAACATACTATGGTTGGTTTGTGGTTTCATAACTGGCAGGCTTCGTGTGCAGTTATTGATCTTATTTGTTAGGAAAGATTGTCTTAACTAGTTATAGTTATTATAACGTTGATGGTGATTATTATTATTAGTTTTGTTAATAATTATTAATTTGGCCTCTTCTTGTTATTTCTATTTGCACGTGATTTAATAATGAGGACTATATAGGCCAGTCTAATATAACGCCTTTCATAGTAAAGAACAGCAACATAAGTTTTCCAGCTTGAGTAGGCCTATAGTACTTCAGACATTCCAAAAAACATTTTTTTAAATCATTATGATGATGTTTTAGATAATTGTAAAATTAAGAAGCAGTGTTGAAAAATCTGATGTTTAAATGTTTTTTTCTTTCAAAATAATTAATTTCGCCAGTTCGCACATGTTTTCTAGAGATAACTGCGTCTACTTTTCTTCAGACAAACGCCGGGACCGCAGTAAAACAGCCGAATATTGTTCCCAACGGAACATCACGAATTCAAACTTTTCATGATTATATATTATTAAAATATGACTATATATTGGCATTTCGTTTCGATTCTTTGACCAAATATAGCATTGGTCTTGATGATGATGATGATGTTTTTTGTAGTTTTGTTAATTATTATTTGTTTGACCGATTGTTGTTGTTTCTGTTTTCACGTGATTTAATAATGAGGACTATAGAGGCCAGTCTAATATAACGACGTTCATAGTAAAAAAAACAGCAACATAAGTTTTCCAGTTTCAGTATACTTCAAATTATTCAATGTAATTTTATGAACAAAACAAACGTGAAAAGGGTTTAACTGTGAGAACTATGAGTACGCTATAGCCTAATGAACACACTGTTAAACTATAGCCTAATTTTCTATTTCAAATTGCAGTCTGTAATAACCTTGCATCATGGCCTGTTTGCATATGCATACATAATCTCAACATTTCTAAATTCAGATGTAAATATTATAATGTAAATATTCTGAAATGTCTTTATATCGCACGTTCCCATTGCATGTAGCACATCAATGTTTTTTTAAATAATAATTTCACACGGGTTTCCTCATTAAACCAAGCCAATATTTCGGTTACACGATGTACATGAAAGCAAGACTGCTGTATTGTACCTGCTGATCCAAGTACAGTGAAATCGGTTATTTGAGATAAATTGCAGTATTCAGCCTACAAATCGCAGAGGAAGAAACCGAAAAACCTGCACTTCAAAATGGTGAAAACCCGTTTATCGTCTGTTTACTGTTGAGTCTGCAAGCCGTGCCACAGAAGGCGGGAGCTCTGGTCCAAACAGGCAGACAAACATCAAACAATGGTTGCTACATGCACTCATCTCCAATAATTGTGCAAGTTGGCATTCATTTATGGAGGTATACTAAAAACTGACTGCATAAATGCGTGTCACGTGTTTACTTGGTATGTACAATTCTAATTTACGCACTGGCAACTATTTTTGGTTAACACAAGGAATTATAACGCCCGTTTTAAACCCTGATTGACAGTCGTTCCGGCTCATTCTAACCAAAGGCTGCTGATAGATAACACTCACTTTAAATACTATATATACAGTAACGTCACTGCGAAAAAGAGCCTAGTAGTATTTCACATGGGCCTTTGCATTTAAAATGGCAAAGGAACTAACTGAAGGAATGTGCAGATTGGCTCCAGACTGCTGGTCAATACGTTACACTCAATGGTGAACACCAGGTGGCGATGCAACACAATTTAGGACGCAAGCCTTCAAAGGTCTTTTCAAAAACATCATTCATGCGTGTGAGAAGGAGGTTGTGGTTTCTCTCTGCGTCTTGCACTAGGATTGTCCTCATTTAAAGCGACCATAACCACCAGTATTTCCCAAGACGACTGTTTTCCGTTGTATCAGGCGCTTTGTATCAGGCAAACAGTCGTATTAGAGTTTTTTTCGATATAGTCGAGGACCAGATACTTGATGTTGAATATTATGATGATGATTATCACTGAAGATTAACTTCTGCACTCATTCTACCTGTAATCAGGTGTTAGCTACTTTATTTGTTATAGAAGTAGTGTTATATAGTTTGTGCTAATGACCAGCAGCGATAGCACAATTGTGTATTAGCACCATAAGCTAAGTGGTAAACGTTCACACCAACACAAACATTTACAGTGTATAACAGCATATATGCCTATATATATTATTTTACTTTTTATATATACATATAAACATATATAAAAACATTTTATATATACAATATATACATATTTATATATACATAGATATATGTATACTATATATATATATATATATATATATATATATATATATAGAGAGAGAGAGAGAGAGAGAGAGAGAGAGAGAGAGAGAGAGAGAGAGAGAGAGAGAGAGAGAGAGCGCTCATGAACGTACACAGACACAAACGCTGATATAATTACATAACATCATCAGTGATTCATAGATATGCCGAAGTGAGAACATTAAAAGCCGGTAGCCTCTTCTTGTTACTTCGCATTTTGAAACCCCAGATGATATTGTGCTATTAAATCGTATAAATAAATGATTGAGATTGTGGTATTACTTACCTGTGGCAATCAAGAACCTAGTGCTTGCCTGCTCACCGGACACTCGGCTTCTTCTTTTGCTCTCGAGAGTCTCTTGTTCTCGCAGTACTTCCCTAACAACGCCGCGCGCACCAAAAACGTCCGCTCCGCGAGGATCACCCTGTCGGCAATGCGTTGCTTGCAACAGTCAGAATGGCAGAATAACTGAATACATTCGTACACTGACTCAAAACACACCAGACTGCACTTTGGTGCAAATACACAAGGGTGTATCCGTGATCCTGCCACATTGTGCCACATTGGCTGCCCTCGCCATTAACTGATGTCTTTAGACATTCCATTTTGGGTGTGAAATCACTGCTCTAATTTAATAACCTCGATTTAAAAAAATACAAGTATGGAATTGATTTTACATCTTATAAATTATAATTGTGCAATCTAAGGAATTGCAGTTTTTCAAAATAGTCGGGGATGACGTTGTTGCGTACTGCATGTCTTACAACTCGACACTAGATGGCGTTAGAGAGCCAGGTCTGTAAAATCTTTTGCATGTTGCCCACGAGTATTACCTTTCTCACGATAAACTCAAATCAAATATCAATATTCGGTTTATTCAAAAGCTGAAGGTAATTTCTGGCCATTTCAGTGGTGCAAGCCGATATTGCGTGTTCAATTATCATGAATTTATTTAATTAAAAACTGTATGTAATATAAATATATACATATTAATGTATATGCTGTATGAACGAAGTTATGTGTTTGAATCAGACTCATTTCAACATTAAAACTGTTATTGAGCTTTATCCTGCAGCAATGTATTCTTACAAAAAAACAAACAAAAATCCAGCTTCTGTCTGTCTTCATGTTTTGACTATACAATTAATTTTAATATTTTCATGTGCACCGATATGTATTTTTTATTTTCCTTCCATTTTCAACTGGCAGGGCGTTCACGTGCTCATGTTGAAACATAAGCTTAGGGTTACTCTTTGCATCCTAAAGCTTTTACAAACCACCCGCGTCATTGTTCAAAATTGAGACTTTTTCTAACACCCGAAAATATAGACATTGATGACAAAAGGCGAGGGAGCACATCTGGACCACATCCTTTCAGTGCCGGGCTCTGCAGCCGCTACAGCGGCCCTGAGTTTATTACCCCCTACATAATTAATCCAGACGGCTAAATAACGCCGTGAGGTACGTTACATATTGTATTTAATAATGCAAACATATACAGGAATTTCACACCTGGAAGTGGAATATTTTTTCTTTGAGTGTTTTAATGTTACTCTCATCGTCTTAAAATGTTCACTCTAAATAATATGTGCTAATCATTAGCCTATATGGAGAATAATTTCTTTCCGTGGGGTGTTGCTTTAGAAAGCCTTCTTTCAAGTTACAGCTGCAAACCGTGCAGTGCTTCTATCATTCTATGTACCTACAAAGCAGGCTGCATCCAATCAGAAATTATCATTTACGTGCTGGAAACACTCAATGAAACACAATGATAAGCAATTATTTAACTATTTAAATACACTGCGCTACAGAAAATAATTCAGAATATGCATCCCGCCCATCACAGAACAAAGCCCCAGTCTCTTCCAAAAAACAACTTCGGTTTATAAGGTCAGCATAATTGGAGTGCCCCGTAAAATTTCACAGATGAGTAGTGTTTTGCATACCAATACGGCGTGGGAGCCTTATCCTAAAATTATATTGTTTTCGATGTAAGTAAGCGCACATTCCTTTCCACTAAACACCCAGGCCATGATAATCCGCCATTAACGATGTGAAGGAGTGCCCCGTGTTCATGAAGTCAGCAGAGCTGCTAATGCATCGTTCTGTTTTAAGAAGCCAAACGGATTCTCGTCATTTTTTGTTTTTAGGCGGAATATCTCTCCTGAGCGTATTTATAGAAGATCCTGGAATTCAAGGAACGGTTCTTATCCCTCTTAACGCCAAGAACCTTTCCGATTAGTTCTACGCTTCTTGTATGCGTATACTTCATTGTGTCATTTGTTTTATAGGCTTTATGTCTTTGACTAAATAACTAAGTTAAACATGCCAAAGATTGTCTTGCTCGGGCTATAGGGCATTTTTAAGTTTGGAGTTTAGATGTTTGGAGGAAATTCATCAACGCCTTGAACGAATAAATAGACCCTGTTGCGTAATGTCCTTTGATGTAGGCTAGGCCTATGGATAAAGTTAGGGTGATAATTAAAAATAACTACTTGGTAGACCAATGGTATATGTTTAAAATATGATCAGGATTTAAGCGTTAGGATGCCTCTGCTGGCCTTATATGAATGATTAATAAAACTTTTGTTTTTGAGTATGTTCCATTCTTTGATCTTTCTCCTCATCTTTGATCAGGATTATCAGAACAGCAATAATTCAGTATTCATTTAATTAATTTATCCTCCCTGTGTTTGCAGGTGGCGATAGCATGACCCCGCTATTATTGTAGCTCTAGGCCAGGGGTCACCAACCCTATGCCCGCGGCACCCCGGGTCGCCGTGCTCCCCTCTTCTCGCCGCCCGCGAGGCATGTTCTAAAAATAGCAATATAACGCGTGTGTATCTACGTGGCTCGTTATCGGCGATTTACTGTTAACTTAGGCACGCAAACGAACACTCGCGGTAAATACGCTAAATGAAATAAAACAAATAAACATTTTTTTTTATTCCCCCCCGTCAACAATTTCAATCGAGGTCAGCAGCGAATCGCACCCCCCCCCCCCCCCCCCAAATTTCAATCGAGATCCAAGAATCGCGAAATCTTTCACCCCCCCACCCCCCCAAACAATAATAATCGAGGTCCCCCCGTGATTGCACCCCCCCCCCCATCCCAATTTCAATCTTGACCCACCCCCCCCCCCCCCCCCCCCCCCCCCCCCCCCCCCCCCCCCCCCCCCCCCCCCCCCCCCCCCCCCCCCCCCCCCCCAAACCCCCCCCCCCACCCCCCCCCCCCCAACAAACAACCTACCCCCCCTCCCTACCCTTACAAACAAAAGTACCCTCAGTACCCTCCTGCTCTAGGCTATAGTCTCGAGCTCTAAATTAGGCTATAGCGGGTTTCTATGTTCAAGCCACGTTAAATGCACCTGAGAATTTTAATCACACCTGAGCTTCATGTGAGGACGTTTTGCCTTCTAACAGATTAGGACAGGACATTAGGCCCACAACGACACGGTAAAGAGTATTTCTGCAATAGTCTACGGGTCGAAAGTTAAAACAAACAAAGTCCAAGCTGAGTACCCAAGGCAATCAGATTTGGTTGAGTTTGTGTTATATGTCTGCTCCATCGTATGTACATGTTTTATCTATATTGTGATATATTAATTGTGTAAATAGACTATATATTAGACTTGGATTTTATTACTTGGAAATTATTTTTTAAATCATTTGATTCTCGTGATAGGCTACACACATTGTAGGTGATAATACAACATATAAATAAAATATATACGTTCTGATATACGCTGAAGGGAACATCACTCAATGGCCTGCATTGTAACGTTCATAGATATTTAGGCGACACTGCTGATTGGTTAACATAACCTTTAATTGGTATACCTTAGAAATTTAGCGTGGAGATATCTTATGAAAACTATGAAATTACCAAGTTTTGAAAAAAAATTTTTTCCAGAATCATTATCAAAAACGAATTTCAAGGCCTGTTCCTGATTCGTAAATAATGTAGGCTAACACTTCCTCCCTTCGTTTGGTGCAACAACATTTTAATCCCTCACCCGCGCGCATGCTTGCTCTCTGAACGTAGCTTGCACTTTCTCTCTTTTCTTCTTTGCTTGCAGCTGAAACACAAAAACAGGTCACATTTCTCGATTTAATTTACACCTTTTACTTAAATTTGTCACTTAAAACAGAACTCCTAATTAACATTAATACATGTTCAATGTAGGGTATGCATGATAATTGTCTAAAACCTGCCGCAGATGAAGGATTTGTGATTTTGGGTACATCATTGTTTCAAAATGTTTTTCAAACATCGAGGAAACGTCCATCGCAAATACCTGTTCTGATTGTAGATCACAATGCAGTACATATTGAGAACAACAGCATTCCATCTAAAATGGGAAAGTATTAGAGCATGTTGTTTCCACATGTTTTACATTGATGAGAAATGCAATTCTTAAATTAATACTCTTTAATTCTTAAACTCCTCCCGTCTCTATGAAACATAGCGATGCTAACTTTTAACAGCGATTTCGGATTAAAAAGTGAAGGAAACGAGGTGATTGAATCAAAGTGTCCATATCTCTGTTGGTGTCCTGTTGAACGACCGAAACAAAGAAGATTGAACCTACTGAATGCTTTGGCCAATGTATAAAAAAGTTGTTCTTATTATTAGCATAGTGTGCAGCCACCAATGTATCTTAAAGTTTAAAGAATACTTTGTTTGAACTTGAAGCAGTGCTGCCTTTAGAATTAGACGTAAATACACATTTACAAGAGAAATTTGCCAATGTTTGGCACAACCCAAATTAATTCAGTAGGAAAGGTCTATTTATTTGCTTTCAAAGTGCAACTCGTGATGAACAAAAAGCAGATGACTTAATTCATATGCTCATATTCAGAAGAACATTTTTTATACATTGGCCAAAGCATTAATGTGCGATCTTCTTCTTCCGGTTGTTCCACAGCACACTCACAGAGATATGGCCACTTTCATTAAATCAGCTCACTTTCTTAACTTTTAGACAAACTGTACTACAGTTGTTCATTTGTATTTGTGATTCACAATAGGTGCTTAAATTACCCTGCAAATCTGTGGCTTTCAATAATTAAATTGCATCTACATTTATTTGCGAGTCAAAGTTCAGGACAGATAGCTTAATTTAGACCGCAATCAAATCAAATCAAATCAATATTTATTTATATAGCGCATTTCACATCTAGTTGTCACAATGCGCCTCACAGAAAAACCCAGCCTAAACCCCCACAAGAGCAAGCCAGAGGGAACAGTGGCAAGGAAAAACTCCCTGGTGTAACTAGGAAGAAACCTTGGGAGGAACCAGACTCAAGGGGGGAACCCATCCTCCTCTGGTCGGCTCAGGGTCTAGATGACCAATGACGCTTGTATTTGGCAGTAGCTAAACAAAGAGACGAATATAAATCCATTTGAACTCATTTCAAATGCAGTTTCTTAGAGTCAAATTTGAATAATAATGATAAACATTGTGATGAAATTCAACTTAAACGTTGATAAACTGCACAGTTTATCCTTTCGGCTACATAAATATGTATGTTTATATTTATAAAAATGGCGGCTGTTTGTAAAATAAGAACTCTCTTGTGTTGTTTTTGTTGTTGTTTTTTTGTTAACTTCTTCACACCACATCTCTTCGTATAGCGAAGTCGGGTAGGCCTATACTAGAAATGACTTGACACCATATATTTTATATTCGTTTCCTCTCCGGTGCGTTATTTGTTTGGGATTGTGTGTTACCTTTTTCTTCCTGTGTTTCCTGGACCAGCCTTTGCACCCCGTGTTCAATGACTAACGCCGTCCAGACAGGGGCCAGACGACTTATTGTTTACAAGATGTCTCAAGTTCAACTGCAAAGTCAACTGCAGAGACAAAAGACTACCCGAAATGCGGAAAAGGGGGGTTGGGGTGTCAGAAGGGAGGGGGGTGTACGACTGTGGACGTGAACTTGAGATACACGTCCCTTGAAGCATGCCTCGTGCACAGACTCGTCCCTTGAAGCACGCCTCGTGCACAGACACGGATCTACTAGTCTGGCATACGAAGTTAAAGTATTGCAGCACGCTTTTTTTTTAAATGATATATTTCCAACTTGACATATCTGTCCTGTTCTGGTGTCTGTGATTTATTCTTTGGGGACAATGTTTCAGTTTTCATTTTGAATTCCTGAAACAAATTTTCATACGCAAAATGGTGTCTGACCACGAGTGTTATTATTCCACTTATTTACCACCATTTGAACTTTAAAAGCAAAGATACGGTATGTGTGTAATGTCCCAATGTAGTCATAATTTGACTGTACTGGTTTCAGAAGTAGTTAAATAAAATCTAATTTGGAAAGTTACTAGCAAATTGTATCAACATCAATTTTAATGACAACGAGGGACGCACAAGAGCACGCAGAAAAAAGAATACTATTTAGATTTCCGTCACGTAGGCTAGTTTAGTTTATGAAATACATTTCTTTCTAGGTAAGTAGACTTGCGTAAACCACGCAGTTCAAATGGTAAAAGTTGGAATACAAATGTGAATAACTTTGTGAATGAGGGGATAAGAAACGTAACCTTAATATATTACTGATATGGTGTTAGCATGTAGGCTGTGTAACGTTATGTAGACTATTTTATTATTACATTATATAAAACATTTATTATAGAAATATATCTAAATATTTTATTACGCAGGTGATTTAACCCTTTGTTCATTCATGTTTGCATGCAGGATAAGAGATAGGTTGAACAAGACGACTTAATTTAAGCGGTTAGTTCTATAAATTGATTTAATCCAACATCCAGTTTATAAAAATTGGTTCCATTCACACAGATTTCCAAAATGTATTATTATTAAAATGTATTTTTTTTACTTTTAGATTATGCAGCCTAATTAGATCATTTCTAACATATTGTGCGTATAATTCGTAAATTATCTGGAAAATCAGATTTCTTCTTTGACAAACATCTCTGATTCATTCGACCGTCTTACAGCCGAAGAACGTGATAATTCGCTTCAATGTAGGACTACTTTAGGTTACACATTGAGAAAACGTATAGGCAGCAGTGTTTAACACAGAGTAACCTAATGTAGGCCTACTTTAGGTTACACATTGAGAACACGTATAGGCAGCAGTGTTTAACACAGAGTAACCTAATGTAGGCCTACTTTGGGTTACTTAACACAGAGTAACCTAATGTAGGCCTACTTTGGGTTACACATTGAGAAAACGTATAGGCAGCAGTGTTTAACACAGAGTAACCTAATGTAGGCCTACTTTGGGTTACACATTGAGAAAACGTATAGGCAGCAGTGTTTAACACAGAGTAACCTAATGTAGGCCTACTTTAGGTTACACATTGAGAAAACGTATAGGCAGCAGTGTTTAACACAGAGTATAGGGAAATGCGTTATTTATTACCAGGCCTTGACTTACAAATGGCCAATGAACGTGTCTCAAGGTAACGTTGAATTTAGATATTTTCTTCTACCGTACCCATTGTGTCGCAATAAATGTTAAAGTATGGAAATACAACAGCTGCACTAATTACCATTAAAAACAATCCTTCACAATAGATCTAGCAATATATGTTGTAGCTAGTATGCTAAGTGGCTATTCTGACGCAGGACGCGGCAAATACAACGAGCTGAACGATGCTCTGGCGGTGATGTTAGACCGATGCTTATAATTATATTTAACACTCAAACACGCCTGGACGCCGATCAGTATGGGGAAGCGGAGAAATTTCAGCTCTGCTCACTGTCCAACCGTTAAACTGTTCGGACCAGGACAGATACGTAAATCACACATCAAAAAGGACTACAAACCAGATTATATTGTGTAAATCAACTTACCTGTACGGGCAGAAATTCTGAGAAATGTAGCCAATGCAATTCAATGTATGATTTATGTACATAAACCGGTTGGCTGTTTGTCACGAGCTTTCATCTCTGCTTCTGAGTGTGTTATATCGCGCGCATTTTCTTGAATTTTGCAGAAAACGGAAGGAAAGCCCAAAACAGCAGGGGTCTATAGTTAAGACTGACTGCTACATGAACAGCCCCTCCCGATCACCGCTTGATTATTCATGAATTTGTAGAAGCCAAGGTCACAGCTTATCTTTTGAGCGCTCAAGGTCAAGGTTAAGAGCTGATTTATGGCAACTGTCTGTACTTCTTGCTCCTTTTTTCAAACATCAAACATTTCAGAATGCTCCGAATATCCCGCCACACAGTCACCTGAAAAACATTTTATTAACTACCATCTTTGTACACAGAAACGGGCCTTGTGATTGAACTGGTCCCATTATTTTTTTAACATGTTCGAAATAAAAAAATCTAATCTAATCTAAATCTAATCTAATCTATATGGAGGTTACTTTTTTCAAGACGGTAATTTCGTATATTATCTTTATTTGTATAAGCAGCTCAAGGTCATACAAATGTGAGAGTAATGTACAGACATTTATGAAGGGAATATTTAAAATGTTGTAATACCTAGCAGTATAGTGGGTATGCTTTTTCCTTCGCTTATTTCCGGTAGCCTATTACGCATATGATGGAATGTATTAAATGCATAGCCAAAACTAAACAAATTCAAATAAACATAGATAATAGTTCAGAATGTTCAAATAACTTCATTTTATCTTAATATTCACTTGAATGCTTATATTTTAACTAAATAATGCACTTTAACTGTGTTAGCCTGCAAGTTGTTTACTGTACTAGGCTACACACTGTAGCCTATCTCTGCATGTTTGCCCTGTTCCATGCGTGGAGTGCAATATTCTAATAAAAATGCAATTAGAACATTCTCCAGAAAATTATTAACGCATTGAAATATTCCGAAATTTATAACGTGAAGTAATAAAGCTGTCATTTAAAATGTAAATGTTTACTTATACACTCACGGGTACGCATACACATACAAGCACGCGCGCATGCACGGACACGTCTGCATTTAGACATCATACACGTCACATAAGCAAGATACACAATCACAGTTTAGGAATTTGCATACAAATAGTATACTTTCTCTGTCCACAAAGACGTATGCATATTCTTTCTAAAATGATGTCAACTTTTCATTTTTTGGTGCCATTGTTGCATTCGTGGTATAACATTAGGTATAGGCCTACCTGTGTTTTATAAATGTTACACATTATCAAAATGCAATTTTGTTTTAACATATGATTGAATTGCTTAATAGTACAGCTACTGAATAAAAATGTGCATGCCTATTCAAATCGATACACAATATAATATTCTATTCTACAAGCAATGATAACATAGGCATACCTAACGTTATAGGCAGCAGAATAAAAATGCATAAAAGCACAAGTTATGTTGCAAAGCAGATGTTCACTACATGGTTGGTGTATTTACAGGCCGTTCGCATCTAGTCAGCTAGAGTGTTTTTTCGTGTTTGCGTCCTCTTCTCCAAGAGACAACTGCAACGTCATTTTGCAGGCGAAATGGCACACACAAGCTGAGTCCCAAATCCATTCTGTAATAAGACAATGAAAGTCTTAAGTTCCGAGTGAATTTGTTAACCAAGCTAAGGAGCGATATTCTTAACTTTATTACTGAATTTCTTTTCCTTCACCCTCCTGTTTTGAAACCAGATTGTTATCTGTCTTTCGGACAGATTGGTTACTGCCGAGATCTTCCTCCTCTTGTCTTTCGTGATGAACTTGTTGGCGGTATATTCTTTCTCCAGTTCTTTTAGCTGCAGTTTGGTGTACGGGATCCTTTTCTTTCTACCGCGGCGGAACGAGCTGCCGTCGTGTTGGTGAGACACTACATCTGGAATAAATAGCACGATTAGCATAACTAGATTGGAACAGGTTGTTTTGTTTTAAAATATCTAAAAGACGACATTTAAATGGTCAAAATTATTTTAGGTCTAGCCATCGATTAAATGTCCATCTGGCTTTTAATGTTGCACGCCATTATAAGGTTGCATCACGATAATCGTGTTTCTCCAATGCACGTGCGTAAAACAGATACAATCTGAATAAAATATTTCCTCCCTGTTTTTCAAAAAGGACAACATAAAATATCAGCAAATGCTCTTGAAAAAATGTAAACAGCGACTGCTGAAATGGAGATTGGCCAGATTGGCTACTGAAACTGCAATCACAATCATCGTAGCCTAGCTACTGCCTGCAGTTGATATAAACAGATACAATACATAGAATTAAACTGTGCGAATACGTTTGGATTGTACCATATTACTCGGATAATAAATATGACAAAATCGAATGGACACATTGCTGTAGTCTTCCGGATATATTTACCTACTAATGCCGATTTCCAGAGATGTCCAGCCTGGCCCTGGTCTTTCGCGCAGTACATTTGGCTGCCCCATCCGTTCAGCGCCCAGGGCTGATAGCTGTCCATTGGCAGGAGTGTCTCGTGCCTGGGTTCTCCTGTCCCGAGAGTCTGTACCACAGACACGTCGAGGTAGCTCGCCATGGGCTGGTACGGGCTGGGGTAACCATGGTAAAATGCGAATTCTTTGGTCCTGTTGGAGTACTCTTCGGAAGTGACAGGAGTGTCCATGTATTTCTCTGCTGAATAGCTGAGGGGGCTAGGCTGCGTGCAGGACTTCAGCGAGCCCCTCCCCATTCGGCAAGGGTAATAGCTGTTGCCAAAATACCCATACGGCAGTGGGGTCGTGGAGGAACTCTGAGGTACTGAAGGGCACGGGGCGCACTGTTTTCCCGCGTCCCCTGATCCCGAGCCAGTTACATCCCCGGCGGTGTAGCCGTGCACGAGGCTGGACGGATGACCCCCTAAAGCGGAATGGGCCATCAGATTTCTACACTGGCTGGCTGCGAAATTGCCGGTACCGACCAGACCCTCCATATTTTTGTTGAGATCATCCAAGTTGTTTTCGTATACAAACATTACTGTGTCCGCCCAGCGAGGATTCAGGACCAAGGAGGTGGTCATATCACGCTCACCATTCAATCTACTGATTTCAAAGACCGGGTTGGAGAGCTGGACACTCCGCTTACATCAACAGGGCTGTGTTGACGCAACTGAGTAGAGCAAAGGCAGGAACCCCATTGGCTAGCAACAGGCCACGTGATATGTAAATTAGGAAACGTTTTATTGCTTCACAGAAACTGCACAAACCTAAAACGAATTTTGAGGGATTCCGTTTCTTTGTGTCAGACTCAGTTTCTAAAAGACAAAAGTTAGATATATTGTTGTGAAAATATGAAATATAATGCACGCATAAGTGTTATGTTTCTGATGACATGTTTAAATGAATATCACAAAATCTCAATGAGCATACCTGAATAAGTGTACAATACATACTGCATGAATATTTCTATGTTTATTGCACTTTATGGTATCAGCTTAATCGTGTAGCTTCTTAGGTTGCAATGAGAAGTTAAATCACCACTTGTTCACAGTAGAGCTGTGGAGAACTACGCATCTTATAAAGTATCTTTGACTGACACAGGCGAAATAAAAAAACAAATAAATATACAAATCCTGAAAAGTATTATATCAAGTCCTGTATGCATATGTTTGATGATACAGTGGCGATTTGGAGGCTGTTTAGTCATTTCTCGTTGTTAGTATAGTTAGTAGTTACACGTCTGCATTCACTACCTTTAAATCCTGATGAATTTTCAGAGCCGAAAAGGAAAAACAATTTTACCGTTGTATCTACGAAACAAAGTTGTATTCTGTCACAAAGATGTTCCTCAATAGTTTTCAAAAGGTTGTATTTAAAAGTCTATATATAAATGATATCTGACTGTTTAAATGTTTTTTAAAAACTGAACAGATACCGTAACTGATCAGTTAATCAAAAATGTGGATGTTTGCATGTGTGGATGGTGGCCGCGCGCATACAGGTATAGTTATATAAATTCTTAGATCTTGTTATTTATTATTATTATCATTATTATTATTGTTGATGTTATATTCAGTGAAGTTACGGGTCATTTTAGATGAATGTATTTAGTCAATATTGCATTTGTGCCTATACAGGTCCCACAGAAGGCTAATAATGTAATAATTAATAATAATGTAATGCTTTTCTAATTTAATCAACTGTCATACAAACCTGAATCAACAGACAAAATGTGAATGACCACATCAATTAAATAAAACCGGGTTTGAACTTTCCATATTATAAAATAAATTGCATTTAAGTCAATAGTCTGTATGTGTATTACATATTAGCCTGCGTATTAGGCTACGTTGTTAATGCTGTCTGATTGAAATATCAACATTAGACACAATCTCAAATTCCGAAAAGCTATTGATTGTCTGCTGTGGTTTACTTTAACTGCATATATATATATAGATTTTCACATACATTTTTCGTCAACATACTAATAATACAAGCAGAATAAAGGGCTGTAAATAACGGCAGCTAGCAATGATACACAACGCTACACAACTCCACACAACTCCATCATTCCTGTCAGAGTGAAAGGCAGTAATGTGCAGAAAAATAGAACATGCATGCGGCCCTAGCTAGCCTACTGCACGTGGTCGACGTTTTCACAAATGTTAATTACATAAGAGTATAATAAGTAGCCTAATACGCTTTTTAAACATTTTACTTTCGGAATGTCGAGCAATGCTTCTCTGGTTGTGCCGGTGTAGTTACAACATAGCTCAACACCGCGCTCTAAAGCGCGCGCTCACCCTTTCAGGCGGTCGACCACCTACTATAGGGCACATGTGTTTATTGAACTGAACTATGTTCAAAATAATAATACCTGAGTGGCACAATCCTCTCATTAGCCCTGGTTCGTGCTTTGAGTAGATTTATTGGGAAATATTATTACCCTGTTACCGCCCCAACCCCCCCTCCGAGACGCGCAACCCCATCCTAGACGAAGGTCTTAACATAAAGGGTCAGACATGACCCCCAAGGTCAAGGCCAAGTTTAAAATTAAGAGCCTCCCTGAAGGTTCCATCCGGGAGAACTCTGCCGCCCAGTCCCTCCGCATGCACATACACAAACTATTTACCTTCTGTTTTCGACAAAGCAACATATTGACACCGATAGACAAAATGAGTAGATCAAACTCAATAAAACATATAGGTTTTTGCCTTGTATTACCTCGCTATGCGTTCTTCTATCTCCAGCTCTTCCGTTCTCTCTCTCTCTCTCTCTCTCTCTCTCTCTCTCTCTCTCTCTCAAAACCCAGGCGAGAAGCCAATATGAATTAAGCTTAACATATTAATATGAATTATATAAGAAATATTTAATTATAGGCTCTATGGGATGGGAATGTATTCGGTTAATATATTCATATTTCCCCGAACCTCAAAGCAGCTTTGGCGATAATATAAACTTTATATGTGTCTGTTTGGCATATGTACTGCTAATAAAATCAAAATATGACATTTTCCACATTTGTTCCATGGGCATATGGTTGGCTTATCCACCGCACACAGCATGTTAGTACTACGCTGCCTTAAGACGTCCTGGGTCTGAATATTCGCGTTACACATGCTGTCTAAGAGCACACAACAATGGAATGGCACTAGCGGGAAAGTAAGGGACATTTGAAGACATGGCGAGGCTTATTACGCTATTTGAGTAACCACACTGCAATCAATAAGATCTCAATCTAAAAAACGCCTTATTCTAAAAAACGCAGCAGTCAAGTCAGCTATTGAACCCTTTGTATTCGTTTCTCACTTTATTAATGTCTAACTGTTATTAGCCTAATACGAGATGCTAATACCAATGGCATTGTTAGCCGCATTCTAGTTGTGCCACGAGATGGAAGAGGTGGCATAGTAGGCGATATTGCCAAACTGGTTAAATATCCCTTAGCTGGCAAAGACTAAGACTATTTATTGGTAGTTTATTTTGTGAGAAAGAAATATGCCTCATATTAAAATACATCTGCGATGATTCATGGGAGCTACAACGTTGACCGTTCACATGGTATCATATAATGGAATGAAATTATCATCGTAAGTGTCCGATGCTTTTAAAGAAGAACATTAAATATATTTAATCAAATCTAATGTAGAGGTATTTATGTTGTGGGTCCCTTGTTGTGATTTATGGTATGAAAACGTCCCTGTAAGTTCCGCATTATATATTATATATTTTTAAAAACATTCTGGTCCATCTATATAGTCTATAATATTCTTTTAACCGATAATATTTGGGCTGCTTTCGTTTACATATTAATTTTAAAAATCTTTGTTACACTTTATTGCATGTTGAATGTCACATGACTGTGAAAGCGATAATAAACTTTTGACCCAAGCATACCTCGGTTAAATAATTGTATTCAAATCAGGAAGGTGCAACGGCCTCGGTGCAAAGTTTAATATGGGGAAAACGAAACTGGAATATTTATTGACTACTTGTTCAACCAGGAACCTTTTGGAATTCATATGTTGTGCAGAATTTTGTGGATTCAAGGACGGCTAATTTAACTGCTTAAATTCGAAAGGACCGTTTTTTTAGACAGTACGCTATTCAACTCAACAGACTGACCTTTCAGGTTTAACTTTTGATTGCGAGGTGAGTTTCCTATACATTTATTCAATTCGACATAGCTCTGAAACTGAACAACCCTCGTTGCGATGCAAATTAAAACTTTAAATTGAAATTGTGTAAAGTGACATTTAAACAATAACGTTTAAACCGTAGCTTATATTTTACAATACAAAGATTATTCCCCACCCTATGATTCCGTCTTTATCGTGCAAATTAGCAAACTATTACTAAGGATTTTTATTTCGGGTTTGTATCGAGTCGAATTTTGACTCTCGGTAGAATCCGTGCAGTTATTTTTTAAATCGTGTCAAGCGACTTTGAAGACATATTACGGTTAAAGTTGGCTGTTCATGCACAGGCTACTTAAACTAGGCTACTTAACTTGGTTAAAGTAGGCTACTTAACTTGATTAAAGTAGGCTTAACTTGATTAGTATACATCTTGTGAAAGTAACCTGTTCCAAAAATATAATAACAATATGAATTTAAAAACTCTTAAGAAAAAAGGTAAAATTCTGGCATGTATGATCATTTCTATTTCATTTTACACTGAAAACAATATGGTATCAAATTATTGGCAGCATATGTGCGAAGTACTTACTGTAATATTATGGTTTTATTGTATCTTAATCAAAGACTATAGGACTGTTACTGTAGTTTACTTCCTACAGTATAGCTACTAAATACATTAGCAAATACAGTCAAGCCGGAAAGTCTGAACACCCCTTTCACCTTCTCCACATTTTATTACGTTACAGACTTATACTACAATCGATTGAGTTAATTTTTTGCCTCAAACATCTACACACAATAGCCAATAATGACGAAGTGAAAACAGGTTTAGAAAATATGCAATTTTATTTTACTGACAAAAATAGGTTATTTAGGGGTTACATATCTGTACACACCCTTAGCCTAATACTTGGTTGCTGCACCTTTGGCAGCGATTACAGCTTCAAGGCGTCTTGGGAAAGAAGCTACGAGCTTGTCACACTTGTTTCTGGACATTTTTGCCCATTTATCTTGGCATATCCTTGCAAGCTCTGTCAGGTTGGATGGGGAGTGTCGGTACACAGCCATTTTCAGCTCTTTCCACAGATGTTCAATTGGATTCAGGTCTGGGCTCTGGCTGGGCCACTCAAGGACATGCACAGACTTTCTCCGAAGCCACTCTTTTGTTCTCTTGGCTGTGTGCTTCGGGTTGTTGTCATGTTGGAAGGTAAACCTTCACCCCAGTCTGAGGTCCAGAGCGCTCTGGAGCAGGTTTTCTTCAAGGATCTCGGAGTACTTAGCTGCATTCATCTTTCCCTCTATCAGGACTAGTCGCCCCGTTCCTGCTGCTGAAAAACATCCCCACATCATGATGCTGCCACCGCCATGCCTCACTGTAGGGATGGTATTAGCCAGGTGATGAGCGGTGCCTGGTTTCCTCCAGATGTGACGCTTGGTATTCAGGCAAAAAGTTCAATTTTGGTTTCATCAGACCAGAGAATCTTGATTCTCATGGATTGAGAGTCCTCTAGGTGCCTTTTGGAAAACTCCAAGCGGGCTGTGATGTGCCTTTTACTAAGGAAGGGCTTCCGTCTGGCCACTCTACCATAAAAGACTGATTGGTGGAGTGCTGCCTGGATGGTTGATCTCCACAAGGATACACTGGAGCTCTGTCAGAGTGACCCTCTGGTTCCTGCTCACCTCCCTGGCTAAGGCCCGTCTTCCCCGATTGTTCAGTTTGTCGCCAGGTCTAGGAAGATTCTTAGTGGTTCCAAACTTCTTCCATTTACGAATGATGGTGGCCACTGTGCTCTTTGGGACCTGTAAAGCTGCAGAGATTTTTCCGTACCCGGTCTGCAGATAATTCCTTTGACCCCATGGCTTGGAGTTTGCTCTGAAATGCACTGTCAACTGTGGGACCTTATATAGGCAGGTGTTGGCAATCCCCAATCATGTCCAATCAATTGAATTTATCACAGGTGGACTCCAATTAAGTTGTAGAAACATCTCAAGCAGTATCAGTGGAAACAAAATGCACCTCAGCTCACTTTTGGGTGTCATATCAAAGGGTGTGCACACTTGTGTACATATGATGTTTTACATTTTGATTTTTAATAAATTAGCACAAATGTCTAAAAACCTGTTTTCACTTTGTCACTATGGGTTATTTTGTGTAGACTTTTGAGACAAAAAATTAACTCAATCTATTGTTTAATATGTCTGTAACGTAATAAAAAGTGGAGAAGGTGAAAGGGGTATGCAGACTTTCTGGCTTTACATTACAGTCATTTAGCAGACGCTTTTATCCAAAGCGACGTACAGTAAGTGCATATAGAAAGGTCATCGAAGTAACTACAGAACAGATAAGAAAGCACATTCTTCCCATACAGTATCAGCTATCCCTAGTAACGAACACAGTGCAGTTCACAGTGAACTGGGTAAATCATCTCTACTACAATTCTATTCTAAATAGTATAAACTTGAGTACACAGTTCAACAAGAAGACATACCATGAGGCTTGACTGTACATGTATATCATTTTCGATTGTATGAATGCGTGTTAAGATATTTGACTCGCACATTACACTACTGATAATTTTACAGTACACTGCTATTTCCAACGCAATGTATTATATTCCAAGGTCTTCAGAACTATGTTTTCCTTAATGTTTTCATTATAAGATTGTAGTATATTTTACAGATTATTACACTCCACGTGTCAATGCACAAACACAGACACAGCCAGCTGTGGTTCAGTGGACTGAAAACATTTAGCTTTTAGACACGTCTCATATCATCAGCTGTGTCACATTGGCAAATCAGAAACACTTTCTAAATGCTCTGCCTTCATTGTGTGTTCGTTGTGTGTAATAATAAAACGTAGTCTGCATTTCTGTCGAGATTTTAATTGAGTCACTTCTGTCCATCAGCATCATTTTAAAAACATGCTTCACATTCAGCTGTCTGTAGTTATAATAAACATGAACATTCCCAAGAAACACAGTGAGCAGCTCTACTGTTCAAACTCAAACCACAGTGAGCAGCTCCGCTGTTCAAACTCAAACCACAGTGAGCAGCTCCGCTGTTCAAACTCAAACCACAGTGAGCAGCTCCGCTGTTCAAACTCAAACCACAGTGAGCAACTCCGCTGTTCAAACTCAAACCACAGTGAGCAGCTCCGCTGTTCAAACTCAAACCACATCGTCTTTGTAAAACCTCTGAATCCTGAGAGGAGGATGCACAAACAGGCCTGAGATGAGCCTGAGATGAGGTAGAGCTGAGATGAGGTAGAGCTGAGATGAGCTAGAGCTGAGATGAGGTAGATCTGAGATGAGGTAGAGCTGCGATGAGGTAGATGAGCTGAGATGAGGTAGAGCTGAGATGAGGTAGAGCTGAGATGAGCTAGAGCTGAGATGAGGTAGATCTGAGATGAGGTAGAGCTGCGATGAGGTAGATCTGAGATGAGGTAGAGCTGCGATGAGGTAGATCTGAGATGAGGTAGAGCTGAGATGAGGTAGAGCTGAGGTAGAGCTTTGCAGATAAATAACTTTGTGTTTTTGTACAGTAGTACAGTATGTGCGATCACCCAAAAAAATGTATCTTGAAACATAGCGCTTACCTGCTGGCATTGAGAGTGATGGTTAGGGTTAGGGTTAGGGTTAGGCTTTGAGCACGCTGAATTAATTGTAGAAATGACATCACCCAATTCCACAGAGTCTACACTAGAATCACAGTTTTTTTTTGTTTTTTTTGCTGTTTGACATTGAGCAACATGATGGCCCTTGGGGCTTAAGAGTAAAGAATAGGGGTGAAACACGTTGGCTTTTTTACCTGTGTTGGATTTACGAGTATCATCTAAACTCAATCAAGTGTCTCAGACCACAGTGAGTCACCATTCTCTGAAAACAGCCCCATCCAAAACAACGTGCTACAAGACCTTCACAGTCAGTCACCCTTCTGTGAAACAGCCCCATCCAAAACAACGTGCTACAAGACCTTCACAGTCATTCACCCTTCTGTGAAACAGCCCCATCTTAAACCACATGGTACAAGACCTTCACAGTCATTCACCCTTCTGTGAAACAGCCCCATCTTAAACCACATGGTACAAGACCTTCACAGTCATTCACCCTTCTGTGAAACAGCCCCATCCAAAACAACGTGCTACAAGACCTTCACAGTCATTCACCCTTCTGTGAAACATCCCCATCTTAAACCACATGGTACAAGACCTTCACAGTCATTCACCCTTCTGTGAAACAGCCCCATCCAAAACAACGTGCTACAAGACCTTCACCCTTCTGTGAAACAGCCCCATCTTAAACCACATGGTACAAGACCTTCACAGTCATTCACCGTGTTTGTAAGTGGCCCTGGCCTAATCTACTCTGTCCAAATCTCCTGTCTTTTTTCTCAAAACTTTATCTAAATAAAGGAATAAATTATTGTTTATAATCACCATTTCTGCACTAATTACTGGCAAGAACAGCCACTCTTAAGGGGAACGGCTCTACCGCTGGGACCACGGGAGTTCAGGTGGTGTTTTTAATCTTTAAGAGCTCATTGGCACGGGATGCTGCCTTTGTCTACGGGGGTTATGAAGCCATACTGCTCACGTGACGTATCGGACACGAAGGTCGTCATCTAATGACCAGAATTATAGTTCAATCAAACTTGAAATGCTGCCATTGATGTAGGCTAAAATAGAAAAGTCCCTGTAGTTTCTTTATAAACTCCAGCATGGCCCATTTTAGTGCCACTGAGCAGTGCTGGCTGACCCAGTTAGTGATCAATCTCAAACGAGGCTCAGGCCAGGGAGTGGTCCTCAGAATCTATGCATTTTAGAAATCCTCAGGTTCTTTCCATTTTAATGGAATAGAGGCCGTAAATTGCCAGTGCAATAGATTAATAGATTAATCGTGTAAATTAAATATGCTTGTCGGCTTTTTTTTGTCGTCTCCTGTCAGTGTTTTAAAATTGCAAATCAGTTTGAAAATCCTTTTAGATTTATCTGCAAATATAATTTGATTTGATTAAATGATCAAATGCACACTGCCATAGGGGTGTAATCAGGAATTTAAAATATGTTTGTAATTGCTCATGGAAAGCAGTTTAATCATAAACGGATCATATTTTTTATACTGCCATATATTTCTTTTAAAAAATACATTTTCAATTATTTAGCGTTCACAATATAATTCCTTATATTTTCTATCCATTTTTTATTCATATCCTTTCTGTTTTAATAATATTAAATGTAATGTGGGTTGTTCAAATAGGCTACAACTTATCTGAAAGTCCGCAGCAAAGTCGAGGTTTGCGGAATGTAAAACGACGTTTATAAAAATGGTAGTTAACCTGACAAACCATATTTGTGTTTTTCAACGTTGTTGTGATAATAAACTGAAAATCAATGCCAATTTTCAAAAGGACTGAAGGTCCAGTCTATTTTCGGTTAAAATGTCTGAATCGTCCGTCAAAATATCTATATCGCCCTGAGAAAGTTAAATACCAGGCACCAATGTAAACCCACAATGAGATCTGAAATATCTTTTTACAGCAGAACCATGACAAAGTGCAAGTGTATTTTTCATATATCGTAAAAAAAAAACTGATTATTACTATTCACAAGAACCAACATTATGGTTTACTATTAATTATTTATAAATATTAAAAGATTTGGAATGTCGAATCGAACACAGCCTACATAATTCATTAAAAAAACTAAAGTGTGTATAATTTTATCCGCAGTAGCATTTGAAATCTAAAATTTTACTTGGTAGAAAAATACTGAAATCAAAAAACGTGTTTGGATCTTTTTCTTGTGAATCAATTTTGTTTTGCATGTAAAACAACTAATTTTGTTTTTAAAACTCTTCAGTCGTCCTTCAGTAGAGAAAAGGACACGGCAAGACTTGATTGTACTGAATTCAATATATAATGTATTATAATATAGTAACATCTTAGGTATCATATTTTGACGAAATGCAGTATATTTTTTTAAATGAAAACGGGTGTGTGTGTGTGTGTGTGTGTGTGTGTGTAATCCAGATTGACAGATTGGACACATTCCCAGATACATAACATTCCCAGATACATTCCCAGATACATAATTGTATTTTAATGTCGTTTGAAGGAAGGCTTTGTTTGGGGAATTTATGCTTTAGGACACTTTTGACACGGAAACTGCAAAAAAGTATTTCTGATTTTCCCAATATCCCCTATACATAGGCTCCAGTAAAATAATCATATCAACTCTCATATAGCATATTCTATTCTGATAGAGTGCATCTAAACCAAGTTGGACTTGTTAGAGTTTAATTAACACTGAACATTTTATTGCGCCGTATTTTACTGATGCAAGACCTCAATTACATGGATTGTGGATGTGTGAATCTGTGAAAATGTTGGCAACTCTTATAGATGACACTGGGTAGCAATTATGTTTCGGAAACATGATTGGAGGGCTGAGCTTCGCAAGCAATTAAACCGTGACCGTGTTCCTGACATGCATCCTCCATTATGTTTTCTCACGATTAAATTAGGCCTGGTAGGATATCGATCGGAGGATGTTGACAAGCAAGTCTTAAATGCGACACGTGGCCATCTTTTTGGAACAATAAAAACATTCAAAGACTGCTTGGGAAACGTTCTTGCCGTAACGTTATAACGGAACCATATGGAAAACAGAATGTTTTCCCGAAGTGTTTCTTGCTTTTTGGGTATCTGTCGCCCATGTCTACACGTCGGTTTTCTCGCGTGAAGGCTATATTTTAGGCATGGTGTCCATCTTTGATAACTAATGTACGCCGATGTTCTGTGCTCTGGAATAACTAGCTCGTGCCTAGCGGCGATCGAGCTGAGAAAGTGATGATGTTTCGTGCGCTTGTTTATAGCACAACTGTTTGTCTAAATTATTTATTGAACTTGATAACGTGTAACTGAGTGATTACAGATTTGATTACTTTTATCCCAGTACGTTTGTTGAAGTTATAATGTGTCCCCTTGACACGGAACCTTAATTACTTTAGTAAATATGCATCTGTCTAAATGGATTGTATGTGTTAAAACGTCTGACGGACACATCGCGCTGGGTAAAAGCGTCTACTGGATTCCAAAAATAGGCCTAAATATTGGAACTGCGCTTAAACTTGGCCGGCCTCTTTTCTGGTAATCCTGAACTGCATATTTGGACCCAGGACACGGTGAGGTTGTCCACTATGCTGTGCTAATATTGTCACGCATATTATTAGTTCATTTCTGTTTTATCACTGTGCGTGCGTGCGTGCGCGCGAGTGACTGCAGCATGTTGTCACTCATAGGTGGCCTATGTTCTAACAGCTGTAATAAGAAATCACTAGCATTCAGTTGTTTCCCTTATATATTCACAGTCGTTCTGCAATAAGACCAACAAAGGCACACAATTAGTTATATAATAATAACGTTTTTATTTATTTAGTATTTATTTTAACAATTCAAGTTGCAACACGCACGCACACATAATATACCTTCTTAAGACCTATTGTTTAATGAAAAGCGTATCTCATTGGTGGAACTCTCTCTAGGTCGAATAGAGCCAGACTTTAATTGCACCGGTGCAACATGTTATCAAAGCGCTGATGTTTAACAATAGGCTATAGCAAACATCTATACAAAGATTAATTCCTCTGATACCCGTGTGTCTTGCTGTCGCCTTCCGAACCACATGCTCCGAGTAGACTACAGTTCAGTGACTGGCCACACCCGTCCATGGCGTACCCCCGCGCGCTGCTGCGTTTCCTGCTTGCTGTGTCCAGGGGAACACTTGGTTGTAACGTTTATTGGCGCTGACGAGTGAGACAAAAGTGGCGCTGTGGTGCTGCCATTACGTGTATGGCATCCCCGGGGGCCACACTTTGGTCTTTACAGACGACTCGTTTGCAGAGCGATCAGCAACTGGCGCTTCCTATATTCCCATATGAACTAAAACGTGGTTCTCAAACGTTAATGACACGTTTAGAGCGTTCTACAACCCGACAATCGATGGCCGTACCTATAAAAGTTATGGAAAGACTGGTAATTGTAGTGAACAGTCAGGAGTAATTAACGCGTGACCGTTGTTCTAATATTTAATCTAATAACAATCAGTAAATCAGTGGATTGTTGCATATGCTAATTCTTATAACCAGAAACGCATGTAACTGAAATGCAAACATACTGCGACATGATACATAGCCTCTGTACTTTAGAACACTTCAATAATAATATAGCCTGTATGAGTAACCGTTACACAATCTTAAGTAGGATAGGTGCCTTTGTGGTCTCGTAGATAACCATGTGTCAGCATAGTTTATTCTGCATATTATAATGGTAGCCGGTGTTTATATTAAAGTTGTGATTTTTTTTTCAGTCAACTTAATTGGTCAACAACTTAATTACAACAATTCCCCAGAGCGTGTGGCCTTACAGCGCGATCTGCTTCCTGTCTCAATATCTGTGTGTAATTTCACTGGTTATGATTTCTTGCAAGTGCAATCATCTTCAAAACTTTTAAATTACAAACTAAATTCAGTATCTTCGACTACCTTTTCGTATTATGGTAATTAAGTATACAGATTGAAGTAGATAGTTTTCTAGCCTTAACTATTATGAAACCACTGAAAAGCTATTGAAGACGCTATAATTATGCTTGACTGATATAGATCAAAGGGATCAACTACGTAATCACGTCCGTGATGATCGCGTACTGCAGTGGGAAGCCCTCCACAAGAGCAGATTTATGGCACAGATATAGAGACATGTTGTAGCCTATCTGGTGAATTGTCATTTGATTATAAAATCCGTTCTTACTGTATGTAGGCCGAGCGTTGCAACTGACGTATCAGAAGGCAAGACATAAAAATAGTTGGCATAACTGGCCAGCCGACAGAAAACCATATAGTGTGTATGTGTCTGTGTGCGAGCGAGCGTGCGTGCGTTCCTGTGTGTATGACGCACAATACAGACATTAGTTGTCTAATGATTGACTTCCAAAATACGAACATCAAACGACACAGAGCAATGCGAGTTGGTTTATCTCTGTGCAATAGCTTCTGAGACGGTGAAGAAAGGGAGGTTGGTTTTAATTCTCCATAACAAAAGTACAAAGAGACCTGGTCTGAGACCTTACACAAGCTAACACCTCCGTCTCTCCACGCGCCCAGGCGGCGCCTCGGCGGATAGACCGCGTCTCTCATTAGCGAAGACGGGGAAACGTGTGAGATATAAAAGAGCGAACGCGGGGAGGCACTGGGGGGGTTATGAAAGCCAATCAGGTCTTCTTGCTGTGAACGAATTTAGGTCAAGTCAGAGTTACGTTGGCACCGCTGTAAGGAAGATATACCTGTAGCGACTTTGTTGTTCCCTTGGGAATCTTGATATCAAGCCGTCTCTTTACTGTTTAAAATCATTATTGGGCCAAGTCGGAAAGGTAGTCTCCTAGAGAAAACGGATGATATTGGGAGGAGATTATAATAATTGACTGTGATTTCCCTCACGGACTGGAATATATGGTCAGGAGTTGATGCCAAAGATATCTACACAATATGCGTAAGTATGATTTTAATTTTGCACATGCGGTCTGTATCTTATTGCCTGGGCTGTGTTGCTTTCATATTCACAGAAAGATATTATTTGATTCTGTTTTCAGAGACAGATAGCCAATATATTTGTGGTTTATCGTTAATAGGTTAACCTACATTCCTGTGTGAATGCATGTATGGCTGTTGTTGTTGTTTTTTTTGACCAACCTTATGTAGGCTATTTCTTTGATTCAAAGGGTGGTAGCCTATGCTGTTTAAATGTTTTTCGAGTTTTCAGCGTGGTTTCGCGATATAGGCTATAAATGTAGCTTGGCTTGTTAATAATTCGTTAACCATAATTATTAATAGGCATAGGGTTTGGATTGAATACCGGCTATCATATATATATATATATTGTGTGTGTGTGTGTGTGTGTGTGTGTGTGTGTGTGATAGACCTACCCTGGTAAAGTCTGTATGTTTACATGGAACTTTTTGTGAACACATTGCATTTTTTAAATTATTTACAAAGCACACACGAATGTTTTCTTCTACTGACAGAAGATAGGGAGCCGCCAATTGCTAAAACCGTTCACTCAGCGGCCGACAAAGCGGCAGACAAACAGTGCTTCGCGAGCGGAGATCACCGACGACACCGAACCGCTTTCACCCGGGAACAACTGTCCCGTCTCGAGCAGGAGTACTGCACAGAGAGCTATGTGTCCAGGCCCAGAAGATGCGAGTTGGCTGCAGCGTTAAACCTACCGGAAACAACCATAAAGGTAGGCTACAGCCCGCGAAGAAAGTCCTCTGCAAACTAGTCTATATTTCGAAAGGTTAAGTAAACAATTAAACTGGCGCTTTTATCCAGAGCGACTCACACATTTTTGACATGGCATCCGTTTATATAGCGTATATATAGCCTACTGAAGCAATTCAGATGAAGTACGTTGCTCAAGGATGTAAAGGCAGCCTTTATGTTACAAAGCATTTCCCCCATATAGTCCTTATAGACACTGCCACCCTTTCCTGTTAAATAGTATATAGTCCTTATAGACACTGCCACCCTTTCCTGTTAAATAGTATATAGTCCTTATAGACACTGCCACCCTTTCCTGTTAAATAGTATATAGTCCTTATAGACACTGCCACCCTTTCCTGTTAAATAGTATATAGTCCTTATAGACACTGCCACCCTTTCCTGTTAAATAGTATATAGTCCTTATAGACACTGCCACCCTTTCCTGTTAAATAGTATATAGTCCTTATAGACACTGCCACCCTTTCCTGTTAAATAGTATATAGTCCTTATAGACACAGCCACCATTTCCTGTTAAATATAGGCTAATTGGTTTATGTGTTAAAGAAGAGGGATTGGTTGCAGTTTTCAACAACTTTGTGATCCTAAAAATGTCTCTGGCATGCTTTGTGTTTCCTGTACTAGGGGGAAACCAGTACCTTCCCTTATCCATAAGCACACAGGGTGGTTAGATTATCCTCAGGAATGGATTCATAAAGTAGTCCATTCTTGTAAGAAACGCATGTAATTAGTTTTCAAAGGACTGTCCCAAAGGCTTGGCTCAAAGTAAGTCATTGATTCGTTCTTTGTTTTCTTATTAATTTTGCGTAATGTATTTCCCAGCAGACCTGTTGCTGCTTCAGTGATAAAGCTGGATATGTACCCGTGTTTTAGAGTAACATGCTGGTAAAGCTGGATATGTACCCGTGTTTTAGAGTAACATGCTGGTAAAGCTGGATATGTACCCGTGTTTTAGAGTAACATGCTGGTAAAGCTGGATATGTACCCGTGTTTTAGAGTAACATGCTGGTAAAGCTGGATATGTACCCGTGTTTTAGAGTAACATGCTTTCCTCCATGGGACCTCCATGGGACCAAATCCTGCAGCGTCAGGTTTACACGCCCTGTACCTTTGCCACCACTCAAATGCAATGCATTAATTACTCATGAAAGTTATTATTATTATTAATTAGTATATTTTCATATGATAAGAACGGGGATAGTTTTTTTTGTCATATAAAACAGTGACAGAGCAGGAACATACCACAGAAAGCTGACTGTGTGTATATAGCGTGTGTATGTGTATATAGCGTGTGTATATACTATGTGCATATACTATGTGTATATAGTGTGTGCTGCAATACAACAAGTACAAAATAAAGGATTCGAACATGAAACACCGCCCTCAATGTACTAACAATGACTGTGGGCTCAGCTGACATAGAAGTGTCATGTTAGTTCTTGGCAAAAGAGCCGTGTTCTTGGGACTGAACAACACAATCGGGGTGGGGGGGTTTTGGGGCAGAGAGCATCATGGGTAAGTAAAACGTGTGTATTTACCACCAAGGCTTTTTTATAGGGACTTGGTCCCATAGTAGGTCTATATCAGCCTCTGTGATGGATATGTGACTGAGGATGAATACGTTGCTGTGGTGGGGGTGGGGGGGGGCATTTGATGAATACGTTGCTGTGGTGGGGGTGTGCACAGGGATGGGTGGGCGTTTGGAGTCAGTACGCATTCACAGAACAGAGTGTCAGAGCCGTGCTTTTGAAACAGAGAATGACTGACGTGAAGAATCCACAGGAACAGGTCAGTGACTGTAGTGAGTTAGGGTTAGGGGTTAGGGGTTAGGGGTTAGGGGTTAGGGGTTGGGGTTAGGGGTTAGGGGTTAGGGGTTAGGGGTTAGGGTTAGGGGTTAGGGTTAGGGGTTAGGGGTTAGGGGTTAGGGGTTCAGGTATAAGGTGAGCTAGCCGTCTGTGTAATGTGATGTGGGTCAGTGATGGTAGTGAGCTCAGGTAAAGGTGAGCTAGCCGTCTGTGTAATGTGATGTGGGACAGTGATGGTAGTGAGCTCAGGTATAAGGTGAGCTAGCTGTCTGTGTAATGTGATGTGGGACAGTGATGGTAGTGAGCTCAGGTATAAGGTGAGCTAGCTGTCTGTGTAATGTGATGTGGGACAGTGATGGTAGTGAGCTCAGGTATAAGGTGAGCTAGCCGTCTGTAATGTGATGTGGGACAGTGATGGTAGTGAGTTCAGGTATAAGGTGAGCTAGCCGTCTGTAATGTGATGTGGGACAGTGATGGTAGTGAGCTCAGGTAAAGGTGAGCTAGCCGTCTGTAATGTGATGTGGGTCAGTGATGGTAGTGAGTTCAGGTATAAGGTGAGCTAGCTGTCTGTGTAATGTGATGTGGGACAGTGATGGTAGTGAGCTCAGGTATAAGGTGAGCTAGCCGTCTGTAATGTGATGTGGGACAGTGATGGTAGTGAGCTCAGGTATAAGGTGAGCTAGCCGTCTGTAATGTGATGTGGGACAGTGATGGTAGTGAGCTCAGGTATAAGGTGAGCTAGCCGTCTGTAATGTGATGTGGGACAGTGATGGTAGTGAGTTCGGGTATAAGGTGAGCTAGCCGTCTTTAATGTGATGTGGGACAGTGATGGTAGTGAGTTCAGGTATAAGGTGAGCTAGCCGTCTTTAATGTGATGTGGGACAGTGATGGTAGTGAGCTCAGGTATAAGGTGAGCTAGCCGTCTGTGTAATGTGATGTGGGACAGTGATGGTAGTGAGTTCAGGTATAAGGTGAGCTAGCCGTCTGTAATGTGATGTGGGACAGTGATGGTAGTGAGCTCAGGTATAAGGTGAGCTAGCCGTCTGTGTAATGTGATGTGGGACAGTGATGGTAGTGAGCTCAGGTATAAGGTGAGCTAGCTGTCTGTGTAATGTGATGTGGGACAGTGATGGTTGTGAGCTCAGGTATAAGGTGAGCTAGCTGTCTGTGTAATGTGATGTGGGACAGTGATGGTAGTGAGCTCAGGTATAACGTGAGCTAGCCGTCTGTAATGTGATGTGGGACAGTGATGGTTGTGAGCTCAGGTATAAGGTGAGCTAGCTGTCTGTGTAATGTGATGTGGGACAGTGATGGTAGTGAGCTCAGGTATAAGGTGAGCTAGCCGTCTTTAATGTGATGTGGGTCAGTGATGGTAGTGAGCTCAGGTATAAGGTGAGCTAGCCGTCTGTAATGTGATGTGGGACAGTGATGGTAGTGAGCTCAGGTATAAGGTGAGCTAGCCGTCTGTAATGTGATGTGGGTCAGTGATGGTAGTGAGTTCAGGTATAAGGTGAGCTAGCTGTCTGTGTAATGTGATGTGGGACAGTGATGGTAGTGAGCTCAGGTATAAGGTGAGCTAGCCGTCTTTAATGTGATGTGGGTCAGTGATGGTAGTGAGTTCAGGTATAAGGTGAGCTAGCTGTCTGTGTAATGTGATGTGGGACAGTGATGGTAGTGAGCTCAGGTATAAGGTGAGCTAGCCGTCTGTAATGTGATGTGGGACAGTGATGGTAGTGAGCTCAGGTATAAGGTGAGCTAGCTGTCTGTGTAATGTGATGTGGGACAGTGATGGTAGTGAGCTCAGGTATAAGGTGAGCTAGCCGTCTGTAATGTGATGTGGGACAGTGATGGTTGTGAGCTCAGGTATAAGGTGAGCTAGCCGTCTGTGTAATGTGATGTGGGACAGTGATGGTAGTGAGCTCAGGTATAAGGTGAGCTAGCCGTCTGTAATGTGATGTGGGACAGTGATGGTTGTGAGCTCAGGTATAAGGTGAGCTAGCTGTCTGTGTAATGTGATGTGGGACAGTGATGGTTGTGAGCTCAGGTATAAGGTGAGCTAGCTGTCTGTGTAATGTGATGTGGGACAGTGATGGTAGTGAGCTCAGGTATAAGGTGAGCTAGCCGTCTGTAATGTGATGTGGGACAGTGATGGTTGTGAGCTCAGGTATAAGGTGAGCTAGCTGTCTGTGTAATGTGATGTGGGACAGTGATGGTAGTGAGCTCAGGTATAAGGTGAGCTAGCCGTCTTTAATGTGATGTGGGTCAGTGATGGTAGTGAGCTCAGGTATAAGGTGAGCTAGCCGTCTGTAATGTGATGTGGGACAGTGATGGTAGTGAGCTCAGGTATAAGGTGAGCTAGCCGTCTGTAATGTGATGTGGGTCAGTGATGGTAGTGAGTTCAGGTATAAGGTGAGCTAGCTGTCTGTGTAATGTGATGTGGGACAGTGATGGTAGTGAGCTCAGGTATAAGGTGAGCTAGCCGTCTTTAATGTGATGTGGGTCAGTGATGGTAGTGAGTTCAGGTATAAGGTGAGCTAGCTGTCTGTGTAATGTGATGTGGGACAGTGATGGTAGTGAGCTCAGGTATAAGGTGAGCTAGCCGTCTGTAATGTGATGTGGGACAGTGATGGTAGTGAGCTCAGGTATAAGGTGAGCTAGCCGTCTGTAATGTGATGTGGGTCAGTGATGGTAGTGAGTTCAGGTATAAGGTGAGCTAGCTGTCTGTGTAATGTGATGTGGGACAGTGATGGTAGTGAGCTCAGGTATAAGGTGAGCTAGCCGTCTGTAATGTGATGTGGGACAGTGATGGTAGTGAGCTCAGGTATAAGGTGAGCTAGCCGTCTGTAATGTGATGTGGGACAGTGATGGTAGTGAGCTCAGGTATAAGGTGAGCTAGCCGTCTGTAATGTGATGTGGGACAGTGATGGTAGTGAGTTCGGGTATAAGGTGAGCTAGCCGTCTTTAATGTGATGTGGGACAGTGATGGTAGTGAGTTCAGGTATAAGGTGAGCTAGCCGTCTTTAATGTGATGTGGGACAGTGATGGTAGTGAGCTCAGGTATAAGGTGAGCTAGCCGTCTGTGTAATGTGATGTGGGACAGTGATGGTAGTGAGTTCAGGTATAAGGTGAGCTAGCCGTCTGTAATGTGATGTGGGACAGTGATGGTAGTGAGCTCAGGTATAAGGTGAGCTAGCCGTCTGTGTAATGTGATGTGGGACAGTGATGGTAGTGAGCTCAGGTATAAGGTGAGCTAGCCGTCTGTAATGTGATGTGGGACAGTGATGGTAGTGAGCTCAGGTATAAGGTGAGCTAGCCGTCTGTAATGTGATGTGGGACAGTGATGGTAGTGAGCTCAGGTATAAGGTGAGCTAGCCGTCTGTGTAATGTGATGTGGGACAGTGATGGTAGTGAGTTCAGGTATAAGGTGAGCTAGCCGTCTGTAATGTGATGTGGGACAGTGATGGTAGTGAGCTCAGGTATAAGGTGAGCTAGCCGTCTGTGTAATGTGATGTGGGACAGTGATGGTAGTGAGTTCAGGTATAAGGTGAGCTAGCCGTCTGTGTAATGTGATGTGGGACAGTGATGGTCGTGAGTTCAGGTATAAGGTGAGCTAGCCGTCTGTGTAATGTGATGTGGGACAGTGATGGTTGTGAGCTCAGGTATAAGGTGAGCTAGCCGTCTGTGTAATGTGATGTGGGACAGTGATGGTAGTGAGCTCAGGTATAAGGTGAGCTAGCCGTCTGTGTAATGTGATGTGGGACAGTGATGGTAGTGAGCTCAGGTATAAGGTGAGCTAGCCGTCTGTGTAATGTGATGTGGGACAGTGATGGTAGTGAGCTCAGGTATAAGGTGAGCTAGCTGTCTGTGTAATGTGATGTGGGACAGTGATGGTAGTGAGCTCAGGTATAAGGTGAGCTAGCCGTCTGTAATGTGATGTGGGACAGTGATGGTAGTGAGTTCAGGTCTAAGGTGAGCTAGCCGTCTGTGTAATGTGATGTGGGACAGTGATGGTAGTGAGCTCAGGTATAAGGTGAGCTAGCCGTCTGTGTAATGTGATGTGGGACAGTGATGGTAGTGAGTTCAGGTATAAGGTGAGCTAGCCGTCTTTAATGTGATGTGGGACAGTGATGGTAGTGAGTTCAGGTATAAGGTGAGCTAGCCGTCTTTAATGTGATGTGGGACAGTGATGGTAGTGAGCTCAGGTATAAGGTGAGCTAGCCGTCTGTGTAATGTGATGTGGGACAGTGATGGTAGTGAGCTCAGGTATAAGGTGAGCTAGCCGTCTGTGTAATGTGATGTGGGTCAGTGATGGTAGTGAGTTCAGGTATAAGGTGAGCTAGCCGTCTGTGTAATGTGATGTGGGACAGTGATGGTAGTGAGTTCAGGTATAAGGTGAGCTAGCCGTCTGTAATGTGATGTGAGTCAGTGATGGTAGTGAGTTCAGGTATAAGGTGAGCTAGCTGTCTGTGTAATGTGATGTGGGACAGTGATGGTAGTGAGTTCAGGTATAAGGTGAGCTAGCCGTCTGTAATGTGATGTGGGACAGTGATGGTAGTGAGCTCAGGTATAAGGTGAGCTAGCCGTCTGTGTAATGTGATGTGGGACAGTGATGGTAGTGAGTTCAGGTATAAGGTGAGCTAGCCGTCTGTAATGTGATGTGGGACAGTGATGTTAGTGAACTCAGGTATAAGGTGAGCTAGCTGTCTGTGTAATGTGATGTGGGACAGTGATGGTAGTGAGTTCAGGTATAAGGTGAGCTAGCCGTCTGTGTAATGTGATGTGGGACAGTGATGGTAGTGAGCTCAGGTATAAGGTGAGCTAGCCGTCTGTGTAATGTGATGTGGGACAGTGATGGTAGTGAGCTCAGGTATAAGGTGAGCTAGCCGTCTGTAATGTGATGTGGGTCAGTGATGGTAGTGAGTTCAGGTATAAGGTGAGCTAGCTGTCTGTGTAATGTGATGTGGGACAGTGATGGTAGTGAGCTCAGGTATAAGGTGAGCTAGCCGTCTGTAATGTGATGTGGGACAGTGATGGTAGTGAGCTCAGGTATAAGGTGAGCTAGCCGTCTGTAATGTGATGTGGGACAGTGATGGTAGTGAGCTCAGGTATAAGGTGAGCTAGCCGTCTGTAATGTGATGTGGGACAGTGATGGTAGTGAGTTCGGGTATAAGGTGAGCTAGCCGTCTGTGTAATGTGATGTGGGACAGTGATGTTAGTGAGTTCAGGTATAAGGTGAGCTAGCCGTCTTTAATGTGATGTGGGACAGTGATGGTAGTGAGCTCAGGTATAAGGTGAGCTAGCCGTCTGTGTAATGTGATGTGGGACAGTGATGGTAGTGAGTTCAGGTATAAGGTGAGCTAGCCGTCTGTAATGTGATGTGGGACAGTGATGGTAGTGAGCTCAGGTATAAGGTGAGCTAGCCGTCTGTAATGTGATGTGGGACAGTGATGGTAGTGAGCTCAGGTATAAGGTGAGCTAGCCGTCTGTGTAATGTGATGTGGGACAGTGATGGTAGTGAGCTCAGGTATAAGGTGAGCTAGCCGTCTGTGTAATGTGATGTGGGACAGTGATGGTAGTGAGTTCAGGTATAAGGTGAGCTAGCCGTCTGTGTAATGTGATGTGGGACAGTGATGGTAGTGAGCTCAGGTATAAGGTGAGCTAGCCGTCTGTGTAATGTGATGTGGGACAGTGATGGTAGTGAGTTCAGGTATAAGGTGAGCTAGCCGTCTGTGTAATGTGATGTGGGACAGTGATGGTAGTGAGTTCAGGTATAAGGTGAGCTAGCCGTCTGTGTAATGTGATGTGGGACAGTGATGGTTGTGAGCTCAGGTATAAGGTGAGCTAGCCGTCTGTGTAATGTGATGTGGGACAGTGATGGTAGTGAGCTCAGGTATAAGGTGAGCTAGCCGTCTGTGTAATGTGATGTGGGACAGTGATGGTAGTGAGCTCAGGTATAAGGTGAGCTAGCCGTCTGTGTAATGTGATGTGGGACAGTGATGGTAGTGAGCTCAGGTATAAGGTGAGCTAGCTGTCTGTGTAATGTGATGTGGGACAGTGATGGTAGTGAGCTCAGGTATAAGGTGAGCTAGCCGTCTGTAATGTGATGTGGACAGTGATGGTAGTGAGTTCAGGTCTAAGGTGAGCTAGCCGTCTGTGTAATGTGATGTGGGACAGTGATGGTAGTGAGCTCAGGTATAAGGTGAGCTAGCCGTCTGTAATGTGATGTGGGACAGTGATGGTAGTGAGTTCAGGTATAAGGTGAGCTAGCCGTCTGTGTAATGTGATGTGGGACAGTGATGGTAGTGAGTTCAGGTATAAGGTGAGCTAGCCGTCTTTAATGTGATGTGGGACAGTGATGGTAGTGAGCTCAGGTATAAGGTGAGCTAGCCGTCTGTGTAATGTGATGTGGGACAGTGATGGTAGTGAGCTCAGGTATAAGGTGAGCTAGCCGTCTGTGTAATGTGATGTGGGTCAGTGATGGTAGTGAGTTCAGGTATAAGGTGAGCTAGCCGTCTGTGTAATGTGATGTGGGACAGTGATGGTAGTGAGTTCAGGTATAAGGTGAGCTAGCCGTCTGTGTAATGTGATGTGGGTCAGTGATGGTAGTGAGTTCAGGTATAAGGTGAGCTAGCTGTCTGTGTAATGTGATGTGGGACAGTGATGGTAGTGAGTTCAGGTATAAGGTGAGCTAGCCGTCTGTAATGTGATGTGGGACAGTGATGGTAGTGAGCTCAGGTATAAGGTGAGCTAGCCGTCTGTGTAATGTGATGTGGGACAGTGATGGTAGTGAGCTCAGGTATAAGGTGAGCTAGCCGTCTGTGTAATGTGATGTGGGACAGTGATGGTAGTGAGTTCAGGTATAAGGTGAGCTAGCCGTCTGTAATGTGATGTGGGACAGTGATGTTAGTGAACTCAGGTATAAGGTGAGCTAGCTGTCTGTGTAATGTGATGTGGGACAGTGATGGTAGTGAGTTCGGGTATAAGGTGAGCTAGCCGTCTTTAATGTGATGTGGGACAGTGATGGTAGTGAGCTCAGGTATAAGGTGAGCTAGCCGTCTGTGTAATGTGATGTGGGACAGTGATGGTAGTGAGCTCAGGTATAAGGTGAGCTAGCCGTCTGTGTAATGTGATGTGGGACAGTGATGGTAGTGAGCTCAGGTATAAGGTGAGCTAGCCGTCTGTAATGTGATGTGGGACAGTGATGGTAGTGAGCTCAGGTATAAGGTGAGCTAGCCGTCTGTAATGTGATGTGGGACAGTGATGGTAGTGAGCTCAGGTATAAGGTGAGCTAGCCGTCTGTAATGTGATGTGGGACAGTGATGGTAGTGAGCTCAGGTATAAGGTGAGCTAGCCGTCTGTGTAATGTGATGTGGGACAGTGATGGTAGTGAGTTCAGGTATAAGGTGAGCTAGCCGTCTGTGTAATGTGATGTGGGACAGTGATGGTAGTGAGCTCAGGTATAAGGTGAGCTAGCCGTCTGTGTAATGTGATGTGGGACAGTGATGGTAGTGAGTTCAGGTATAAGGTGAGCTAGCCGTCTGTGTAATGTGATGTGGGACAGTGATGGTAGTGAGTTCAGGTATAAGGTGAGCTAGCCGTCTGTGTAATGTGATGTGGGACAGTGATGGTTGTGAGCTCAGGTATAAGGTGAGCTAGCCGTCTGTGTAATGTGATGTGGGACAGTGATGGTAGTGAGCTCAGGTATAAGGTGAGCTAGCCGTCTGTGTAATGTGATGTGGGACAGTGATGGTAGTGAGCTCAGGTATAAGGTGAGCTAGCCGTCTGTGTAATGTGATGTGGGACAGTGATGGTAGTGAGCTCAGGTATAAGGTGAGCTAGCTGTCTGTGTAATGTGATGTGGGACAGTGATGGTAGTGAGCTCAGGTATAAGGTGAGCTAGCCGTCTGTGTAATGTGATGTGGGACAGTGATGGTAGTGAGTTCAGGTCTAAGGTGAGCTAGCCGTCTGTGTAATGTGATGTGGGACAGTGATGGTAGTGAGCTCAGGTATAAGGTGAGCTAGCCGTCTGTAATGTGATGTGGGACAGTGATGGTAGTGAGTTCAGGTATAAGGTGAGCTAGCCGTCTTTAATGTGATGTGGGACAGTGATGGTAGTGAGTTCAGGTATAAGGTGAGCTAGCCGTCTGTTTAATGTGATGTGGGACAGTGATGGTAGTGAGCTCAGGTATAAGGTGAGCTAGCCGTCTGTGTAATGTGATGTGGGACAGTGATGGTAGTGAGCTCAGGTATAAGGTGAGCTAGCCGTCTGTGTAATGTGATGTGGGTCAGTGATGGTAGTGAGTTCAGGTATAAGGTGAGCTAGCCGTCTGTGTAATGTGATGTGGGACAGTGATGGTAGTGAGTTCAGGTATAAGGTGAGCTAGCCGTCTGTAATGTGATGTGGGACAGTGATGGTAGTGAGTTCAGGTATAAGGTGAGCTAGCTGTCTGTGTAATGTGATGTGGGACAGTGATGGTAGTGAGTTCAGGTATAAGGTGAGCTAGCCGTCTGTGTAATGTGATGTGGGACAGTGATGGTTGTGAGCTCAGGTATAAGGTGAGCTAGCCGTCTGTGTAATGTGATGTGGGACAGTGATGGTAGTGAGCTCAGGTATAAGGTGAGCTAGCCGTCTGTGTAATGTGATGTGGGACAGTGATGGTAGTGAGTTCAGGTATAAGGTGAGCTAGCCGTCTGTAATGTGATGTGGGACAGTGATGTTAGTGAACTCAGGTATAAGGTGAGCTAGCTGTCTGTGTAATGTGATGTGGGACAGTGATGGTAGTGAGTTCAGGTATAAGGTGAGCTAGCCGTCTGTGTAATGTGATGTGGGACAGTGATGGTTGTGAGTTCAGGTATAAGGTGAGCTAGCCGTCTGTGTAATGTGATGTGGGACAGTGATGGTCGTGAGTTCAGGTATAAGGTGAGCTAGCCGTCTGTGTAATGTGATGTGGGACAGTGATGGTTGTGAGCTCAGGTATAAGGTGAGCTAGCCGTCTGTGTAATGTGATGTGGGACAGTGATGGTAGTGAGCTCAGGTATAAGGTGAGCTAGCCGTCTGTGTAATGTGATGTGGGACAGTGATGGTAGTGAGCTCAGGTATAAGGTGAGCTAGCCGTCTGTGTAATGTGATGTGGGACAGTGATGGTAGTGAGCTCAGGTATAAGGTGAGCTAGCTGTCTGTGTAATGTGATGTGGGACAGTGATGGTAGTGAGCTCAGGTATAAGGTGAGCTAGCCGTCTGTAATGTGATGTGGACAGTGATGGTAGTGAGTTCAGGTCTAAGGTGAGCTAGCCGTCTGTGTAATGTGATGTGGGACAGTGATGGTAGTGAGCTCAGGTATAAGGTGAGCTAGCCGTCTGTAATGTGATGTGGGACAGTGATGGTAGTGAGTTCGGGTATAAGGTGAGCTAGCCGTCTTTAATGTGATGTGGGACAGTGATGGTAGTGAGTTCAGGTATAAGGTGAGCTAGCCGTCTTTAATGTGATGTGGGACAGTGATGGTAGTGAGCTCAGGTATAAGGTGAGCTAGCCGTCTGTGTAATGTGATGTGGGACAGTGATGGTAGTGAGCTCAGGTATAAGGTGAGCTAGCCGTCTGTGTAATGTGATGTGGGTCAGTGATGGTAGTGAGTTCAGGTATAAGGTGAGCTAGCCGTCTGTGTAATGTGATGTGGGACAGTGATGGTAGTGAGTTCAGGTATAAGGTGAGCTAGCCGTCTGTAATGTGATGTGAGTCAGTGATGGTAGTGAGTTCAGGTATAAGGTGAGCTAGCTGTCTGTGTAATGTGATGTGGGACAGTGATGGTAGTGAGTTCAGGTATAAGGTGAGCTAGCCGTCTGTAACGTGATGTGGGACAGTGATGGTAGTGAGTTCAGGTATAAGGTGAGCTAGCCGTCTGTGTAATGTGATGTGGGACAGTGATGGTAGTGAGCTCAGGTATAAGGTGAGCTAGCTGTCTGTGTAATGTGATGTGGGACAGTGATGGTAGTGAGTTCAGGTATAAGGTGAGCTAGCCGTCTGTGTAATGTGATGTGGGACAGTGATGGTAGTGAGTTCAGGTATAAGGTGAGCTAGCCGTCTGTGTAATGTGATGTGGGACAGTGACTGTAGTGAGCTCAGGTATAAGGTGAGCTAGCCGTCTGTGTAATGTGATGTGGGACAGTGATGGTCGTGAGTTCAGGTATAAGGTGAGCTAGCCGTCTGTGTAATGTGATGTGGGACAGTGATGGTAGTGAGTTCAGGTATAAGGTGAGCTAGCCGTCTGTGTAATGTGATGTGGGACAGTGATGGTAGTGAGCTCAGGTATAAGGTGAGCTAGCCGTCTGTGTAATGTGATGTGGGACAGTGATGGTAGTGAGTTCAGGTATAAGGTGAGCTAGCCGTCTGTGTAATGTGATGTGGGACAGTGATGGTAGTGAGCTCAGGTATAAGGTGAGCTAGCCGTCTGTGTAATGTGATGTGGGACAGTGATGTTAGTGAACTCAGGTATAAGGTGAGCTAGCTGTCTGTGTAATGTGATGTGGGACAGTGATGGTAGTGAGTTCAGGTATAAGGTGAGCTAGCCGTCTGTGTAATGTGATGTGGGACAGTGATGGTAGTGAGTTCAGGTATAAGGTGAGCTAGCCGTCTGTGTAATGTGATGTGGGACAGTGATGGTAGTGAGTTCAGGTATAAGGTGAGCTAGCCGTCTGTGTAATGTGATGTGGGACAGTGATGGTAGTGAGCTCAGGTATAAGGTGAGCTAGCCGTCTGTGTAATGTGATGTGGGACAGTGATGGTAGTGAGCTCAGGTATAAGGTGAGCTAGCCGTCTGTAATGTGATGTGGGACAGTGATGTTAGTGAGCTCAGGTATAAGGTGAGCTAGCTGTCTGTAATGTGATGTGGGTCAGTGATGGTAGTGAGTTCAGGTATAAGGTGAGCTAGCCGTCTGTGTAATGTGATGTGGGACAGTGATGGTAGTGAGTTCAGGTATAAGGTGAGCTAGCCGTCTGTGTAATGTGATGTGGGACAGTGATGGTAGTGAGCTCAGGTATAAGGTGAGCTAGCCGTCTGTGTAATGTGATGTGGGTCAGTGATGGTAGTGAGTTCAGGTATAAGGTGAGCTAGCCGTCTGTGTAATGTGATGTGGGACAGTGATGGTAGTGAGCTCAGGTATAAGGTGAGCTAGCCGTTTGTGTAATGTGATGTGGGTCAGTGATGTTAGTGAGCTCAGGTATAAGGTGAGCTAGCCGTCTGTAATGTGATGTGGGACAGTGATGGTTGTGAGCTCAGGTATAAGGTGAGCTAGCCGTCTGTGTAATGTGATGTGGGACAGTGATGGTAGTGAGTTCAGGTATAAGGTGAGCTAGCCGTCTGTGTAATGTGATGTGGGACAGTGATGGTAGTGAGTTCAGGTATAAGGTGAGCTAGCCGTCTGTGTAATGTGATGTGGGACAGTAATGGTAGTGAGCTCAGGTATAAGGTGAGCTAGCTGTCTGTGTAATGTGATGTGGGACAGTGATGGTAGTGAGCTCAGGTATAAGGTGAGCTAGCCGTCTGTGTAATGTGATGTGGGACAGTGATGGTAGTGAGCTCAGGTATAAGGTGAGCTAGCCGTCTGTGTAATGTGATGTGGGACAGTGATGGTAGTGAGCTCAGGTATAAGGTGAGCTAGCCGTCTGTAATGTGATGTGGGACAGTGATGTTAGTGAGCTCAGGTATAAGGTGAGCTAGCTGTCTGTAATGTGATGTGGGTCAGTGATGGTAGTGAGTTCAGGTATAAGGTGAGCTAGCCATCTGTGTAATGTGATGTGGGTCAGTGATGGTAGTGAGTTCAGGTATAAGGTGAGCTAGCCGTCTGTGTAATGTGATGTGGGACAGTGATGGTAGTGAGTTCAGGTATAAGGTGAGCTAGCTGTCTGTGTAATGTGATGTGGGACAGTGATGGTAGTGAGTTCAGGTATAAGGTGAGCTAGCTGTCTGTGTAATGTGATGTGGGACAGTGATGGTAGTGAGTTCAGGTATAAGGTGAGCTAGCCGTCTGTGTAATGTGATGTGGAACAGTGATGGTAGTGAGTTCAGGTATAAGGTGAGCTAGCCGTCTGTGTAATGTGATGTGGAACAGTGATGGTAGTGAGCTCAGGTATAAGGTGAGCTAGCTGTCTGTGTAATGTGATGTGGACAGTGATAGTAGTGAGTTCAGGTATAAGGTGAGCTAGCCGTCTGTGTAATGTGATGTGGGACAGTGATGGTAGTGAGTTCAGGTATAAGGTGAGCTAGCCGTCTGTAATGTGATGTGGGACAGTGATGGTAGTGAGTTCAGGTATAAGGTGAGCTAGCCGTCTGTGTAATGTGATGTGGAACAGTGATGGTAGTGAGCTCAGGTATAAGGTGAGCTAGCCGTCTGTAATGTGATGTGGACAGTGATGGTAGTGAGCTCAGGTATATGGTGAGCTAGCCGTCTGTGTAATGTGATGTGGAACAGTGACGGTGAGCTGTCGGGCCTCTAATCTCAAGACAGGCTGAGATTTGATTGGTAGAATATCCGTCAGAGATTTATTACTTCTAAGCAGTATTATTATTATTATCTCTATGATATGACAGATGCTAAACTAAAGCCATTTACCTGCTGTGCTTAGTCCTGCTAACAAAACAAAATGGCCAAAACAGCATTAGATCAATGCTGTGGCCTTGATTTAATCAACACGCTTCACTTGAATTATTACAAATACATGTTGATTAGTTTTTTCTTCACAGACATAGTTCAGCCATCCTCAGAATTAGTGGCGCCAGATTGTTTGTGAAGAGCAAAACCAATGCTTGTGTCCAACAGTGAATCAATGTTGATTGAACCCAGGTCTGTGGGTTAAACAATGTTTTTCTTTCTTAAAATGTAATCTCCACACAGGTGTGGTTCCAGAATCGGCGGATGAAAGACAAGCGCCAACGCCACACGCTAAGCTGGCCTCACCCGCTGGACCCCAATCTTTACGCCTATATGATGAGCCAGGCGGCAGCCAGTCTGCCGTACCCCTTCTTACCACCCATACCGCTGCACCTCTACGCTCACCTGGGTCATGGGGGCTCCCCAGCTCTTCCTACCTCTTTTGGGAGGCCCCTGGACCCCCTGCACCTCTCGCACCTCTCCCACCCTCCCTACCCCAGACACGAGCTCCTGAGCAGCCTCCCACAGCCCCCCCTGTACCCCCCCGCACACATCATGCACCATCCCGCCACCTGCCTGTGCACAGTCTGCCTCCACTGGGGGCCAGACCATCTGCGCAAAGCCAGAGGGGAGGCCGTGCTCAGACCCTCTCTCACTCCCAAGCCCCCCCTTGCTGCTGCCCTGGACAGGACGGAAGATTCACCCCTCCCAAAATGACCTCTCCCGTCTTCCAGGATGAGCTAAATGTTTGTACATACACATCCCGAGTGCCTGCTCAATCACATCCAATCAGAAAGGGTGTTTCAGTGGTGAGGAAGTTTGATATGAATCACATCCAATCAGAAAGGGTGTTTCTGTGGTGAGGAAGTTTGATATGAATCACACCCAATCAGAAAGGGTGTTTCTGTGGTGAGGAAGTTTGATATGAATCACATCCAATCAGAAAGGGTGTTTCTGTGGTGAGGAAGTTTGATATGAATCACATCCAATCAGAAAGGGTGTTTCTGTGGTGAGGAAGTTTGATATGAATCACATCCAATCAGAAAGGGTGTTTCTGTGGTGAGGAAGTTTGATATGAATCACATCCAATCAGAAAGGGTGTTTCTGTGGTGAGGAAGTTTGATATGAATCACATCCAATCAGAAAGGGTGTTTCTGTGGTGAGGAAGTTTGATATGAATCACATCCAATCAGAAAGGGTGTTTCTGTGGTGAGGAAGTTTAATATGAATCACATCCAATCAGAAAGGGTGTTTCTGTGGTGAGGAAGTTTAATATGAATCGTATGCTTGTTTGTTTAAATGTTATTTATTTGTAGCATTGCAAGTGTGGATAAAAGCCAGAGCTACTGTTTTGTGTGTTACAAACCAAATGTAACATGCAACAATTATGGAGGTTTTATGAGGTAGTTTTATGTATATATTTTTAATGCTTTTTCAGCTTTATTGGACCGCACAGTGTAGAGACAGGAAGAATGGGGAGCGAGAGAGAGGGAGAGATATGCGACAAAGGTCACGCGGCCGGATTCGAACCGCCAATGTGGCAGTTCTGCAGGCTATACCACTGGGACACACATATGAGATAGTGTAAGAAAACAAATGTTAGTGCAAGAAAACTAGTCTTCTCTTGTGAATAAAGGCTAATGATCTTCCTGGTCCGTCTTTATAGTTGTAAAAAAAAAAAGCAATAATTTGAAGCATGTTGTTATAAAGTAGCTCAAATGCAAAGAACTAATGATAACTTCAAATAGTCCTTTTTTTACCAAAAAGAGTGAACTGCAAAGGAAAGAGATACTTTTTTTGATTAATTGACCATAAAATTGTAATGTTAAATAAGTTGAGTTATAGAACTTAACATGATGTACAATCAAATGCAGCAGCAATATGAAGGTAGTTCATGTTTGACCTGTAGGTCAGGGGTCAGGGGTCAGATACAGTAATAGAAGAACCCAACAATATATGAATATCAAGGACATAATAAGGAGTATAGCCACACTTTGACACACACTGCTCATATCAGACCTGTAGCTGTGACACACACTGCTAATATCGGACCTGTAGCTGTGACACACACTGCTAATATCAGACCTGTAGCTGTGACACACACTGCTAATATCAGACCTGTAGCTGTGACACACACTGCTAATATCAGACCTGTAGCTGTGACACACACTGCTAATATCAGACCTGTAGCTGTGACACACACTGCTAATATCAGACCTGTAGCTGTGACACACACTGCTAATATCAGACCTGTAGCTGTGACTCACACTGCTAATATCAGACCTGTAGCTGTGACTCACACTGCTAATATCAGACCTGTAGCTGTGACTCACACTGCTAATATCAGACCTGTAGCTGTGACTCACACTGCTAATATCAGACCTGTAGCTGTGACTCACACTGCTAATATCAGACCTGTAGCTGTGACTCACACTGCTAATATCAGACCTGTAGCTGTGACTCACACTGCTAATATCAGACCTGTAGCTGTGACACACACTGCTAATATCAGACCTGTAGCTGTGACACACACTGCTAATATCAGACCTGTAGCTGTGACTCACACTGCTAATATCAGACCTGTAGCTGTGACTCACACTGCTAATATCAGACCTGTAGCTGTGACTCACACTGCTAATATCAGACCTGTAGCTGTGACTCACACTGCTAATATCAGACCTGTAGCTGTGACTCACACTGCTAATATCAGACCTGTAGCTGTGACTCACACTGCTAATATCAGACCTGTAGCTGTGACTCACACTGCTAATATCAGACCTGTAGCCGTGACACACACTGCTAATATCAGACCTGTAGCTGACACACACTGCTAATCAGAATTCAGGTTAATATGATGTGCTGGCATAGCTGCCTTTGTAATTGTGATTTAGTTCAAGGTTAAAATCTTCACATGGTATTTCCTTTATTTTGTTGAATCCCTGTGTGTCTTTGACTGGTATAATTAGCACTCAGACTGAATGGCTTATAGTCTAATCTTCACTTGTCTTGTAATGTTCGACTCAGGAAAAGTAACAAGCTGCTTATGAATCCATATTTAGATATTTCTTTGATAATGTATTTTTGTGTGACTACGTTAAAACTAGGTCTTCATTTTTTGTAGTGAAATTAGTTGTACCTTCGTTGTGCCTTAGTTTAAATTTAGAAGAGCTGGTTGGAAAATGGTCCGAATTACATTAAATTACTTGTACATTCAGCACATTATGCCATACACTACATGGTACATTATACCATACACTACTAAACTAAACTAAAGTTATTTATCAGAAGCAAGTTTGCTAAGGTTTGAGTAATTCTTTTGTATTTGCAAAAAGTTGCACTTTCTCCGGGACAAAGAAAATGTAGCACCACTGTATGTACGATTGAACTGGATACTTTATACGTCATGAATTTGTACATGTTATTAATAAAATATTTATGAAACATGATCACCCTCTCTATTATAATATAATATGTGTGGAATTAAAAAAAAACCAAATGGGGTATTGTGTTTTATAGTTCAACAATGCCATTTTTAAAAATAGTACAAAGATTTTTGGTTCTTTGCAGAAAGTTCTTCACAATGGTTGAAGTATCTTGGTGGCCAAGAGGCACCAAAAAAAAGTGTGAAACATCTGTTAATGGCCTTAACTACAGTTGTGCATTCTGCCACAAAATGTTATATATTAATGTCTAGCCTTGTTTAATTGCACAGAAATGGGTGGAACTTTTATGGGCCAAAGACGAGAGGATGGCAGTGTGGTGTACTGGTCATCTGAACCATATTATTTAGAATCATATGCTATTCAGTGCTATTATTTGTGTCTGTGTCCGTCGCAGTGTTAAGGAAACCACAAGCCTGTTTGCGTTGTTATAGCTACTGTTACCCGCCACCTGTCTTCTCTGACGGTAAGCCCAGACAGCGACTGCCCGCTCACAGGCCGCCAATTAAATTGTTGTGCTTTGACGTGAGAATCATATTTGTGTCCTGTCATTATAAACATTATAGACAGCACTGTCTTCTTTTCAGGCCTAAAATAGTGACAAATTATGGCAGAAGACTAAACATCAACAGGTGACCAGCTGGAAGCGCGCTTCAGAGGGGTTAGTTATCCGTATCAACTGCAGATGGATCCAGGCTTGCCATTAAAACTATACTTACAGGGTATAAATACACGTTTGCAGAGGCAGTGGGGCTTCAGTGGGGTAAAAAACGCACACGGACCTGCAGGAGCCATTTTGGGAGCAGCTTAAAAAGACGAATGGATCAGTGTGAAAGACTAACATTTCTGTGACGTGAGTAACATCCTCTGCCACATCCCAACGCCAGCCCAGCAGATATAAAATACCAGCCTACTACTCACCACTTACACGATGATCCCGCTAAAATAGCTAAGATTAAATTGGTCAGTTAAAAAACCATGCTGGGTCGGACAGGTTGAGACCCAGCCAGGTGTAGACTGTGTGGTTTGTGTTGATAGTGTGGTTTGTGTAGACTGTGTGGTTTGTGTTGATAGTGTGGTTTGTGTAGACTGTGTGGTTTGTGTTGATAGTGTGGTTTGTGTAGACTGTGTGGTTTGTGTTGATAGTGTGGTTTGTGTAGACTGTGTGGTTTGTGTTGATAGTGTGGTTTGTGTAGACTGTGTGGTTTGTGTTGATAGTGTGGTTTGTGTAGACTGTGTGGTTTGTGTTGATAGTGTGTGGAAAGTGTTACAAAATGAATTCAGTGACAGCACACCAGCATGGTGATGCAGGCTAGGGGGTCTGTGTTGTGATAATGCCATTAGCCATCAACGTTGTTCTTAGTCCTGAGCTTCTTCTTAACAGCAAAGGCAACCTTCCAAGCAGGAGATATTATTTACCTGAGAAAAAAAAATAGAGAACTCTCACGGTGTGACATTGTGAACCGCTCTAATAAAATAAACCACTCCAATGGTTGAGCAGTGAGCATTTTCACTTTGAACTACGTGAACATACCCAACTCTTTAAAGCTATTTCTCTTGTAAACAGCATCTGAGAACGATCAATTAAGGACTTGAATCGTGTGGCCTACACGATGGTTATTGTTGTGTCCTAAATTGCTAAGATTGTTGTTTCACAATAAAATCGATACACATCAAAAGGAGGTGTAAACAAATCCTCTATAAAATGCATTTATGAGGACGATACGGGGTCAGGGTCCTAGCAGGACGATACGGGGTCTAGGTCCTAGCAGGACGATACGGGGTCAGGGTCCTAGCAGGACGATACGGGGTCAGAGTCCTAGCAGGACGATACGGGGTCAGGGTCCTAGCAGGACGATACAGGGTCAGGGTCCTAGCAGGACGATACGGGGTCTGGGTCCTCGCAGGACGATACGGGGTCTGGGTCCTAGCAGGACGATACGGGGTCTGGGTCCTAGCAGGACGATACGGGGTCAGGGTCCTAGCAGGACGATACGTGGTCAGGGTCCTAGCAGGACGATACGGGGTCAGGGTCCTAGCAGGACGATACGGGGTCAGGGTCCTAGCAGGACGATACGGGGTCAGGGTCCTAGCAGGACGATACGGGGCACTGGCACTTATACCTCTCATTATTACAAAAACAGCGCTTCATTGCTGCTAATCAAAAACTCCTCAGTTTTCTGTCAGTCAAAATTTGTAGAAGAATAAACCTTTTTAAACATGTAGGAACATTTTGTAATGCAATAAAAAGTTGGCAAATTAAATCTAATCGCCCTTAGGGTCAGATGTGGTGTTATGTTTCGGGCCTTGGTGCCATAATTTATTTATAAATTCGATGAATTAGCCCCAAACATACCCTAAAATTCACAAAATACTGTGTCCCCATAGTCACTAATGCACTGCCCATGGAGTATGTTCAATATGGAAAATTATTTGCTGTGGTTTGCCTTGCATTTCCTTTCGCTGTTCTGGGTTTAGTGCTGTGTAACTATTGGTGTAAACAGTGGGTGAATTAAACAGTATTTTTCTCCAAAACCTTGAACACAGCGCTATCTAGTGAGTGAACGTTTCCTGGTGATATGCGGTGAGGGGTGCGTGTTTAGCGGCATATTTAAGAACTCAAACATTATCAATGTCTCTACCTCAGGATGCTAGTATTTACCGCCAAAAGATCCCAGTCCCACGTGGATAATGATATGTGACGCGGCTCGCGCTGCAGATTATCTAAAGGATAAAATCACAAGTGTTCCGGTTTTTACCCGCGTGTGACCATGTCCTCAGCTGCGGCTTCCGTCACCTGTTCTGCTTCTGTGCGTGTCGCGCAAAACCGGAGGGAATGATCTCATTTACGGGCAGGTAGCTAGCCTACTACTGTAATCGGAGAGCAGTGCTCCTGGCTCCCACAACACCACCCACTGGCTTTACAACGAGGCAGCGGCCCGAAGCCCACACATGTCTCTGGGCTCGTTTCCCTCCCCCGTCCTCTCTGACTCCCAGCATCCTCTGCTCTCGGGCTGCCCCGCCAGTCTACAACACCACCCAGCTCCCCAAAAACGAATTAACCGTCCCTGCAGACTGGGAGCGTGACTCACTTGCCACGTTGCCATGACAACCAGGGTTCATCCCACTTCGTAAGTAGTCTTTTATTGACGGGTGATAAGGGTTTGAATTGACTAATTAAATTCTACTCCGCTGTTGGTGAAAAGCAGCCTTTTTAATCCAGGCAGAACTCTCAGCATCAAAAAGGCTTCCCCAGCTTTAGAAAAACAGGGGTGGCTTCTCCATTATTTCAATAGGCCTAAACCTTTTTTTTTTTATTGGGTACATACAAAATATGATCAGGAATATACAGGTATAGAACCTTTGGCTGCAGGCAGCATTTTAGTTATACATTTAAAAATAAGCCAACAGGGTATGAATCATGGTTTTCATAAAATCTTTACTGTTTTTATTGTATTTATTTTATGTTTTGCTTAAAATAAATATAATAAATGTTTTGTTGCTACATGTTTGTTATTAGCGTGTGCACAGTGTGTGTGTGTAACGTATTGTGTGTGTGTGTGTGTGTGTGTGTGTGTGTGTGTGTCTGTATAAATGACTGTATAAGACGCAGCACAAGCTCTGTGCCGTATAAATGACTGTATAAGACGCACAAGCTCTGTGCTGTGCTGTATAAATGACTGTATAAGACGCAGCACAAGCTCTGTGCCGTATAAATGACTGTATAAGACGCACAAGCTCTGTGCTGTGCTGTATAAATGACTAAGACTCGCGCGAGCACAAGCTCTGTGCTGTGCCGTATAAATGACTGTATAAGACGCTAGCACAAGCTCTCTGCAAATCACACAGCCACTTGGACTGAGTCCCCAGATAGTAAATAGCTCAAATTATGACTGTGGACACATCAAAGCCGCTAGGTTAACCCAGATGGTAATAAAATCTACAGTAACCTGTAATTACGACGCTGGTGGAGGGGAGCTTAGCACTCGCGATGGCAGTTGGAACTGAACCAGCTGAGAGCACACAAGTCATTCCAGTACCCAGTGAATTGGGTGGGTTCAGTCCGTAGGTCTCCGTTGGTCTGCTCTCCGTGTGTGTTGGACACACTTTAAGAGCAGAGTTATTAGCCCTGTCCGTCTTTTACAAACTGCAAAGGCAACAGGAAGCGACTGCTTCATAAATTTCCATTTCATTCTGAGTTATGCACCATGACAGCGTTTATCAGCGGTCATAAGGAAAGCAGAATTTACAAAGAGGCTGGTGCCAGTCTGAGCACACAGGCGCACCACACCCACCCCCCCCTCCATGCACACACACCCCACCCCCACCCCCCCTCTGCACACACCCCCGCCCCCCCCTCTGCACACACCCCCGTCCCGGACTCACATTTGATGTTGCAAAAGATACAAGTGCAGGATTCACCTGCTGTGTGTACCCTAGATACCCTAACCCTAACCCTAGGCCTAACCCTAGATACTGAAAGATAGAGGCAATCCTTTATCCAGTGGTCAAACAGCAATTTCACAGAACCAGAAACCGGGACTGTCGCTTGCTACAGTGGCGTCTGCCTTTCCAGAGTGAGTTACCCCAGGAGTCCCTAGTGCTGGGATACCCATGGTCTCATGGTCCCATCCCACTCGGGTTATGGGGGGTTTGTCTCAGTGAGTGAGTTACCCCAGGAGTCCCTAGTGCTGGGATACCCATGGTCCCGTGTTCCCGTCCCACTCGGGTTATAGTGGGTTTGTCTCAGTGTGTGAAATGAACACCAGCCAAATGCTGCTCAAATTTAGATTGAGGCTGGTAAGATTTTCTACTCTAATAAAAGTAACGGTTGTGGTTGCAGTAATTGTAATGTAAATGTAATGTAACGGTTGTGGTTACGGTAATTGTAATGTAAATGTAATGTAACGGTTGTGGTTACGGTAATTGTAATGTAAATGTAATGTAACGGTTGTGGTTACGGTAATTGTAATGTAAATGTAATGTAACGGTTGTGGTTACGGTAATTGTAATGTAAATGTAATGTAACGGTTGTGGTTACGGTAATTGTAATGTAAATGTAATGTAACGGTTGTGGTTACGGTAATTGTAATGTAAATGTAATGTAACGGTTGTGGTTACGGTAATTGTAATGTAATGTAATTGTGCAGGGCTGGGGGAGGGGTGGGGGGGGGGGCTGGGGTGGTGGGGCCCAATGTGAAAACATTTTTTGGGGCCCAAAATTTTTGGTGTGGCCCTTGGGCGGCACAGCGGGTGTTTCCAACATGGGGAGAGAAAAAAAAGAAAATATATCAGAAAATATATCAGGTGATATTACTATCCAACACTCCCGTCACTATCCAAATGTCATTTTATAACATGCAGTAACATACAGAGAAATATACGCTGTGACAGTCCTGCTGAATCAAGATTAAGAATGATAAGAAAACTAAGCGCAGTCTTTGAAAGCCGTTAATAAATGCAATCCATGGTGATGATGAGTGCACACACAGCCGTGCTGCATCCTGAGGAGGCCAACTGCTAATCATTTAAGGACTAATTAGCGAGTAAATGCTTCACCCATGTGCCATTTTTACACATCATTCATTTTAAAGGCAGTGCTTGAGAAAACATGCAGATTCTTTGTTTGCTAATTAATTTAAACGACTTAAATCTCATTACTTCTATTCCGGGGTACACCTGTGTTCTCCTCAGCCAGGTGAAGACGGCAGGAAAGTTTGTGGCAGAGCTGCAGATTCTGACCTTGTCATGTTTGAACTCCATATCAATATATAAATATGTAAATCTGAATTAAAATATGATGCTTGTAGAGCTTTCACAGGCCTAAGATAGTCTGTAGGCTCTCTATTTCCTCTTCTTCCTCAGTGATTCTCCTCTTCCTCAGTGATCCTCTGCTGTTGGACATCTTCAAGGCCATGACATTACCCCCCCGCCTTATCAGCTGAATAACATAGGTGCCTGTATTCATATCCCATGTGACAGATAAAAGGCTGTTAAAGGCCTGTGATAGCAGACCCTGCTCTGACCTTTCTCCCATCCGAGGCAAGACGTCAGACTGGGTGGGGGCGTGGGGGGGTCAGCTATCATTGGTGCTTTTCCCCCCTTCCTTTGGCACCCCCTCCAAATAGATTCTGCTCTCAGCGACCGCCCTTGTCGCTTACGCCTGTGTGATTGGACGGGCCCTTCTGGATCACATGACCTCTTGTTTACCCTTGTCCATCTCAGAGAGGTGTAGTGAAAAGGGACTGGTCTCTAAATTTGTACAGAATTGTGGGAAGCTTGCACTTTATGATTTTGGAGGGTGCAAAAAGAAACGACGCTGGATGAATCAGTGGAAGAACAGTAGTGAAGACTAAATTCCGGTTTCAGTGAAATTTGTAGAGAACACTTCCAAAGGCTTCCAAAAGAGGCCCTGCCTGTGTGCCGTTAGGGTCCAAAAGAGGCCCTGCCTGTGTGCCGTTAGGGTCCAAAAGAGGCCCTGCCTGTATGCCGTTAAGGTCTAAAAGAGGCCCTGCCTGTGTGCCGTTAGGGTCCAAAAGAGGCCCTGCCTGTGTGCCGTTAGGGTCCAGAGATCTTTGGGTCATCTCAATTCCCTGTCCCCCAAAATCTCTCTCTTTACACGGCACAAATGTTTAAAAGTTTTAGTATAAAAAATTTTCACATAATACTTAATAAGTGTCTTGGATAACACAAACATGTTGCAGTGAAAACATTTTCAAAAATATTATTTACTTAATTTCTATTGACTGTGCTTTGTAGTGTAGTTTCAGCAGATTAGAATATGTAGTTTTTAAGACTAAGACTGAGACTCTCATCCTCTACAGGGGACATAAGATAATTGCAGTGTCTTAGGAGGGTATTCCACCTGGAGGCTCTGGTAGAGGTCTACCTATCCTGGGACACTGAGGTCTACCTGTCTTAACCGCCCCTGATCTGGACCTCCGTCTCACTCTTCTGTTATCCATTGTGTCCACATGGGCAACCGCCAGGGTGGGCCGAGTGGAAACCCCCTAGCACCCCCCCGCCAGATTAACACAAGCCACCGCTGCAGCTGTCTGCCCGGGAGCGCCACCGCCGTCACGGAAACAATAAAGCGAGCCCTAAGGACAGGGATGGGGCTAGGCCCAAGACACCCAAGTCCCACTCGCTTTGGATTTCACAAACCGCCACGTGAGCCCATGTGCAAATCCCACCCGTAAATGGCGGGAGGAGGCCAGCCGTGTGAATGTGTAAATGTATACATGTGCTTCTGTACGGACAACAAGCCGCTCATAAAGCATGCTCCGCCCGCCTGCAGTCTGCTCCACGCGCACACATTTTATCACGCTGGTGTAGATGCGTTGGGTTCAGTTTTTGGACTCCAGCTTCTAAAGGTTGATTGTGGTTCAGCCAGATCCACTACAGTGTGCAAGATCATTGTAATAAATCGAGAGGATGATAATATCTGGGATGTATCGTTTCTGTTCTGCCGACATGCGTATCCTGTAGAGATGGAGGTCCAAGGCTTCACTAAAGCCACTATTATAAGAGTTGTTATGTCATCCATGGCTTCCTGATTGGAGTGGATCATAGTGCTGCCCAACTATGGGCAGAAAGAATCATTGTTTTAATTGTATTTATTTGTTGGGGGAATGTAATGTGTTTTAATCCGTTCTTACTAGTCAGTGATTGACAGCACATGATAGGCCTCGTAAGACCTCACTCTGACATCATCGGTATTGTGCTGTAATAAAATAAAAATTAAATGAACAAATATACAACAAAATAATATATATTTGCTTATTTTATGCTTATTTTTATTTATGTCATAGGTTATGCTTAATTAAAGCAATACAATCACATCAAATAACTGAGGGCATTAGTATTTACATTCATTATTATAATGGGTAGCGACCTGGGCTTGTAACTCGAAGGTTGCAGGTTCGATTCCCAGGGGAAGACACTGCTGTTGCACCATTGAGCCAAAGTGCTTAAGCTGAATTGCTTCAGTATACACCCAGCTGTAAAACTGGATGGTATATAAAAGAAAAAGTAGCTTTAAAAAAGTGGCTCTGCATAAGAGCGTCTGCTTACTGCCCGTAATGTGTATACACCAGTTTGTGTTTTTAAATCAATGCAGCAAAAACGTTTTTCATTTTATTTATTTTTACAGCACAAGCATTTTCTGGCTTGAGAGCTATTGTGTATTGTGACTGGAAATGCCCGGCTGTCTAATAACATTAATTATTGATCAATTAAATGTATGTACCTGCATGCATAACACAAGTGACTCGGCTCATACATGTGTATTATATTAAAATGAAGGTGGTTTTAAACAATAATATTATTTTTAAACTGTAAAATTTAAATAAGTGCATTTTGTTTTATCGCTCTTAGAGTATCGAGGAATTTTCCTTCTTCTTTTTTTGTTTTGTTTTGCAAGCAGTTGGCGCTGCTCTTCAGGCAGGAGTGGGGATTTCTGGGTAAATTTAATCTGAACGAAAGGCGGGATAAGTGGCTCGCCAGACAGTAGCCGCGGCCCACTGGATGATTCAGACAGTGCTAATAAAACATCACGGACGGAAGCAGACAGAGACACCTGACTCGCACTCAGCAACTGCAAGACTTCTTTTTTCCCAAGCGCTGTAATTATTTTCTCCGTGTGAAAGGAATTTCATTCACCAGATTATACTCTCTCTGTGGAACCTAAAATAAGTTTAGAATTAAAAATAAATCTCTGTATGGCCCATAACATCAATACATGTCTGTGATAAATGTACTATTGTGCGTCTTGTGATAATGTGCATGTTAATATCCATATAATTAAAACAATGTCTGCTTTAAAATATCTAACTAACAAGGCAATGCTTCTAATCTATCCTGAAAAGTATACAGTATATGTATATGAAATGTCATAAACATTAGTTGCAGCATAAGTAGTAAGTTTTTTTATGGTGGCAGCGGTGGAGGTGGTAATAATTTTGATATTGTAAAATATTAGCCTACAGGGAACTCTATGCCGACTGATTGCAGCAAAATATTTGAGGGACTGTGAAGTTGATGGTCGTGGATATAGGCTATTAGGATACACTGTTTTTTATTTTTTTCGAAATAACGATACAATAACAACATAAACAACTGAAAACATCAGTTCGATTTTATATTATTTATTGTTTTACTTTCTTCACGGGTTTTTAGACCAGGCGATACATGAAAGAGAAACGTTGCAGTATCGAGCCTCAATTATTATGTACACCCGCCACCTGGTGGCATAAAAGTAGAACTGCAGTACAGACGAAACTAGGTTTCAAGGTTTTGAGATTTGGAGGGTTAACGTTGTTTTGATTCTGTGATTATCTTAACCGCTGTTTATAGGTGATTTTATGATCGTCATTTATCCTTGATATTACTTAGATTCGACATATTTTATATATCATTGTTGTGAACTTTCTAAAACAATTCTATTTTTAAGTGAACTATCTCAATTATACTTTCAAATTAAAACGACTCATTAGGCTACATTAGTCATTTTGTTCGTAAAATTGCTTAACTTTCTTTTAAAGTACAAACCCCAGTTCAAGTTGGAACTGTATGTAAAATGCACATAAAAGCAGAAAGCAGTGATTTGTAAATTCTCCTTCACATATATTTAATTGAAAACAGTACAAAGAAAAGATATTATTTACTTTACTTTCTCAAGTCCCTCTGTATGTATCCAGTTTTTTATCAATTAACATCTCAAACTATGCCACTAGATCTCAGGATTGTATCACCCTAAAAACACCCAGATATAAGACTGAATGGGGCAAAGCTGCTTTTAGTGTTTCAGCACCCCTTATATGGAATGCATTTCAAGATACAAATAAACTATCTTCTCTGGTGTCTTATAAGATTTTTAGAGAGCTAGTGGTTGAAATATGGAAAAAAAAACGAGCATTTGTAATTGTTCTTGAAATGTTTGTATGTGTATGTATGGTATATGTACGTTTTATTTGTTATACTTTTTTTAACTTTGTGTTGCTTTTAACTTTGTATTGCCGCAGGGCCCCCCTGGAAAAGAGATTTCAGTCTCAGTGGGTCCCCCCTGGTAAAATAAAGAAATTAATGAATATTTAATGTTTTACCTTATCAATTTTGTTGTTTTTTGTAAATATACGCTAATTCTGAATTTGATGCCTGCAACACGTTCCAGAAAAGTTTCTGTGTGAGTATGCACTCAAGTTCTGACAGGGGCAAAAAACACCTGTTTAGAACATTCCACAGTTAAACAGGTAATGCTATCATGACTGGGTATAAAAGGATATCAAAAAACTCTTGATATCTTATTTTCAGGTACTCTTACAAGCGATACTATAACCTCTCTTCATTTGAAAGGATCTCTATTTTTCAGGTACTCTTACAAGCGATACTATAACCTCTCCGCATTTGAAAGGATCTCTATGGGAATTGGGGGGTGGGACTAGATTAAGCTGTAGATTACACGGAAATAGTATGGAACCTATGGTTAGCTAAATGGCTGTAAGTAATCAAGGGTCTGAGGTTAGGGTTAGGGTTAGGGTTAGCCTCAAAACATCACTCTGCTGCCAGATATATCCTGACTCATGTTCCTATTGAACTCTATGGAACATATACATCTTAATCTCGTCCCACCACCCAATTCCCATAGAGATTCATTAAAATGCAGAGAGGTTATATTATCGCTTGAAAGAGTACCTGAAAATAAGATATCAAGAGTCTTTTGATATCATTTTATACCCTGTCATGATAGCATCAGCTCTTTACCTGTGGAATGTGTTTTTTGAGCTTCCCAGTCTTTTTCTTGCCCCGGTCCCAACTTTTCTGGAACGTGTTGCAGGCATCAAATTCGGAATTAGCGTATATTTACAAAAATCTATAAAGTTGATAGTGTAAAATATGAATTATCTTTTCTTTGTACTGTTTTCTATTCAATATATGTAAAAGAGTATTTACAAATCACTGCTTTCTGCTTTTATGTGCATTTTACATACTGTCCCAACTTTTTGAAATTGGGGTTTGTACAACATACACACAAGCATTAAAGGTGCTGAACAAAATTCAACATAGAATAACATTTTATTTTTAAGCTGTTGGTCTACTCATCATATTGCTGTATGCTCTATTTTCATTCTGTCAAAATGGATTTAATGCCCCCTTGCTCCTGCAATGTAAAGCCAGAAAGAGACACCATTTCCAAACCCCTTTATGAAACTCAACCTTGGCATAACACAGGCTGCTCCTGAGATCCCTGATTGTAAATAAATACTAAAAGAAGCAATAGCACAACTCTATATTACGCTATGACACAATTCTATTGCATAAAAACAATGCTGAATTCACAAGCTGCACACGGGAATACTTTGGTCAACTGCAGCTAGTAAACTGCTTTTATTTATTGCACATGTCAGACAATACACTTGTCAAATTTACCTTGTACTGTAACAGCAGCCTTGGGCTTTATGAGCGAGCCGAGGGGCTTTATGAGCGAGCCGAGGGGCTTCCTGAAGAACACACTGATTGTGAGTGTTTTGTTTTTTTATGGTTTTCTCTGTAATTAAAAAGGAAAAATTACTGCTTGCTTACGCTTTTACAAATAAGAACAGGGTGTGGTTCTGAACGGAATCAAAAGCACTGGGCCTTGTTCTGTGAACATTCATAGGTAAAAAAAACGGCTCCAATATATGGTCCATCTCATCCTTACAGCCACGCAGCTCATAGATTTAGTTTAATATTAGTGAGCATCAACAGCTCATCCTTACAGCCATGCAGCTCATAGATTTAGTTTAATATTAGTGAGCATCAACAGCTCATCTTTACAGCCATGCAGCTCATAGATTTAGTTTAATATTAGTGAGCATCAACAGCTCATCCTTACAGCCATGCATCTCATAGATTTAGTTTAATATAAGTGAGCATCAACAGCTCATCCTTACAGCCACGCAGCTCATAGATTTAGTTTAATATTAGTGAGCATCAACAGCTCATCCTTACAGCCACGCAGCTCATAGATTTAGTTTAATATTAGTGAGCATCAACAGCTCATCCTTACAGCCACGCAGCTCATAGATTTAGTTTAATATTAGTGAGCATCAACAGCTCATCCTTACAACCATGCAGCTCATAGATTTAGTTTAATATTAGTGAGCATCAACAGCTCATCCTTACAGCCATGCAGCTCATAGATTTAGTTTAATATTAGTGAGCATCAACAGCTCATCCTTACAGCCATGCAGCTCATAGATTTAGTTTAATATTAGTGAGCATCAACAGCTCATCCTTACAGCCATGCAGCTCATAGATTTAGTTTAATATTAGTGAGCATCAACAGCTCATCCTTACAGCCATGCAGCTCATAGATTTAGTTTAATATTAGTGAGCATCAACAGCTCATCCTTACAGCCATGCAGCTCATAGATTTAGTTTAATATTAGTGAGCATCAACAGCTCATCCTTACAGCCATGCAGCTCATAGATTTAGTTTAATATTAGTGAGCATCAACAGCTCATCCTTACAGCCACGCAGCTCATAGATTTAGTTTAATATTAGTGAGCATCAACAGCTCATTCTTACAGCCACGCAGCTCATAGATTTAGTTTAATATTAGTGAGCATCAACAGCTCATCCTTACAGCCACGCAGCTCATAGATTTAGTTTAATATTAGTGAGCATCAACAGCTCATCCTTACAGCCATGCAGCTCATAGATTTAGTTTAATATTAGTGAGCATCAACAGCTCATCCTTACAGCCATGCAGCTCATAGATTTAGTTTAATATTAGTGAGCATCAACAGCTCATCCTTACAGCCAAGCAGCTCATAGATTTAGTTTAATATTAGTGAGCATCAACAGCTCATCCTTACAGCCAAGCAGCTCATAGATTTAGTTTAATATTACACATTATATAGATGAGGTTAAAAGTCCACACATTAAAATATATACTTTGTTCATGGAAGACGGTGTGTCCTCTGCAGCTCTTAGAGATCTGGGTGTACTTAGATTTTAATTATTACCTGCTGAGCTTTAGTGATGCCAATGTGAAATACAGTATATAATATATAATAAATATTATAAAGTATAATACAATATCTGCCGATACCACTATGCAATGGAAATGCGATACTTAATACTTCTGTCAACTTGATGGTGTGGCTATTAATCATTATGTGGGATTATACATTGTAGTCTTATATACAGTGCCCTCCACTACAAACCATCGCTCTGCTGCCAGAAATACAGTAGATATGGATGGATCACTTGAAGGGTTTCTTCTCCTGATGTATTTTTCCATAGAGTTCAATAAGAAAATTTGTCAGGAGAAACAACCCTTAAAGTGATCCATCCATATCTACTGCATATCTGACAGCAGAGCGATGGTTTGAGGCTCGTTTGATACCTCAGACCCTTGATGACTTACAGCCATTTTACCAACCATGTGTTCCATACTGTTCCAGCATAATTTACAGCTAAATCTAGTCCCACCCCCCAATTCCCATAGAGATCCATTCAAATGCAGAGAGGTTATAGTATCGCTTGTAAGAGTACCTGAAAATAAGATATCTTTTTTTTTTGATGTTGTTGGGTCACAGACATCAGGAAGTCACGGCATGCAAAGGATATGCAACCAAATATTAAAAATGATTACTTTATTCTATATATAAACGCAGGGGTGCCAATAATTGTGGCACATGTGTTTTTGTTAAAATTAGGGGGTCTTTTTTCTGAAAATAAATTTACTTCAATTAGAGGTTGGATTTTTCTCATTTTTTCAGTGTGAGATTAAGCTAATTCACCAAATGGTGAATTTTTTTATAACCCTTTTTACTCATCTTTACCAGGGGTGCCAATAATAGTGGCGGGCACTGTACGTTTTCAAGGAAATGCAATCACAACTACATGTGTAATACCTGGTCATTGGGTGTGTTTTGATTTTTCACTCATTGGCTGATTTGAATGGTCTGTGATGTGACACAAACAACTGTTCAGTTACACATGAAGTTAGTCTAAATCCATCACTTACAAGCTAACTTTAAATAGTATGTTGTAGGGTAGCATATTGTCAAATAAAATCACCATTTATTGTTGACAGAAAGCATAAATAGTTGAACTCCAGTTATCCACAATGTTACAGGTGAAGAGGTGAAGATTAGATTTAAGTTAATCTCTGTCAAATAAAACAATATCCCAGGAGAGGGAAATAGCAGGGAAGCAGAGTTTAGGAATAATTTATTTCCGTCCTGATTCTGCGCAGGCAGGTAGTAAAGATGATATAAGTATCCTGAAGCTAAAGATGATATAAGTATCCTGAAGCTAAAGATGATATAAGTATCCTGAAGCTCGGGGGAAGAACACAACAGATGGATCTGCTCACGAGAGGAGGGTCAAAGTTCACACGGGCGGAAAGCCTGCACATACTCAAAAGCACTTTTACTCAAATACATGTACATACTCACAGATACAGACCTGAGCTACACACACACACACACACACACACATATATACACACACACACACACACATTCACACACACACACACACACATACTCACAGACACAGACCTGAGCTACACACACACACACACACACACAGACCTGAGCTACACACACATACACACACACACACACACACACAGACCTGAGCTACACACACACAAACACACACACACACACACACATATATACACACACACACACACACGCACACACACACACACATACTCACACACACAGACCTGAGCTACACACACACACACACACACACAGACCTGAGCTACACACACATACACACACACGCACGCACACACGCACACACACACACAGACCTGAGCTACACACATACACACACACACACGCACACACACACACACACACAGACCTGAGCTACACACACACACACACACACACACACACACAGACCAGAGCTACACACACATACACACACACACACACACACGCACACACACACACAGACCTGAGCTACACACACATACACACACACACACACGCACACACACACAGACCTGAGCTACACACACACACACACACACATACAGTCAAGCCAGGAAAGTCTGCACACCCCTTTCACCTTCTCCATGTTGTATTACGTTACAGACATATTCTACAATAGATTGAGTTCGTTTTTTGTCTCAAAATTGTACACAAAATAGCCCATAATGACAAAGTGAAAACAGGTTTTTAGACATTTGTGCTAATTTATTAAAAATCTAAATGTAAAATATCATATGTGCACAAGTGTGCACACCCTTTGATATGACACCCAAAAGTGAGCTGAGGTGCATTTTGTTTCCACTGATACTGCTTGAGATGTTTCTACAACTTAATTGGAGTCCACCTGTGATAAATTAAATTGATTGGACATGATTGGGGATTGCCAACACCTGCCTATATAAGGTCCCACAGTTGACAGTGCATGTCAGAGGGCTTAGGCACTATGGACGCTGTGTTGACATTGGAGTATGATGTGGCGAGGGCACTGGCTAACAAGGAGGGTGTGGTGGCGGTATTCTTAGACATGGAAAAGGCTTATGATATGTTGTGGAGGGAGGGCCTGCTGATAAAATTGTATGATGCTGGGGTGAGAGGTAGGATGCTTAACTGGATCCAGGATTTTTTGAGGGGCCGTACTATTCAGGTGAGGGTGGGTGGGGAGTATTCCACATCGGTTGCCATAGAAAATGGGACACCGCAGGGCAGTGTTATTAGTCCGGTATTATTTAACATCATGGTCAATGATATGTTTCAGGAGGTTGGGGAGGGCTTCGGGTTGTCCCTCTTTGCAGATGACGGGGCATTGTGGAAGAGGGGTAGGAACATGCCTTTTGTCCTGAGGAAGGTCCAGGAAGCACTGGGTAAGGTGGAGGAGTGGGCTGGCAAGTGGGGATTTAGACTGTCGGTGGGCAAAACAAAATATATGGTGTTTGGATATTAGAGGAAGGGACTGGACGGGGGCGGGGGCTTATCATTGTATGGTGCGCCGCTGGAGCGAGTGAATGTTTTTAAGTTTTTGGGGCTCTGGTTTGATGAGCGGAGAACTTGGCGGGTGCACGTGGGAAAAGTGGTGTGTAAATGTGAGAAAATAATTAATGTAATGAGGAGCTTAGCGGGTAGTGCGTGGGGGGCTTCTAGGGCTACACAGCTGTTAATTTACCGTACAATGGTTCGCTCTGTTTTAGATTATGGGTGCATGGCATTTGGGTCGGCGTCGAACACCATCCTACGCAGGTTAGATGTAGTGCAGGCTAAGGCACTGAGAGTGTGTAGTGGGGCATTTCGCACCACCCCGGTCCCTGCAATGTTGGTGGACATGGGGGAGTCTCCACTGAGGATACGGCGGGCGAAATTGGGCTTGCACTATTATGTGAAAGTGCGTGGATATCGCTCATGTCATCCTGCAAAGAGGCTGTTGGAGGGGGCTTGGGAGTGGGGAGGCAGGAGGGGAAGGGGGGTAAGGGTAGCTATGTGTCCCAATTGGGTAGCTGGGAGGGGGAGGTGGGGTTGGAGGATGTGGAGGTGGGGCCCCCAGTGTGCTGGCCGTGTGTCCCTCCGTGGATGATGCCTGAGCAACGGTAGACTTCTCTATTAAGGGGGCATTGCAGACTGAGAAGGCGGGCGGTCCTGCATGGATGGTGGATAGGTGCCTGCGGCAGAACTGGGGGTCTCACATGCACATCTTCACTGATGGGTCTAAGGATCCGGTCAGTGGGAGGGCGGGGTTTGCAGTTCATATTCCGGAACTGCAGTTCACGCAGGGCAGGCGGCTGTCAGACAGGGTGTCAGTATTTACTACTGAGGTAGTGGCGCTCCTGTGGGCATTAGAGTGGTTGGGGGAGGTGGGAGTAGGCAAGGCGGTCCTGTGTTCGGACTCTGCCGCTGCGCTGATGGCCCTGCAGGGGGGGAAGAGGGGGGCGAGGCCGGACCTGGTGGCAGAATTATTAGTGGCCTTGTACAGGGTGGTTCAGGGCGGGTGTGAAGTGGGTTTCATGTGGGTGCCGGCTCATGTGGGCGTGGGTGGGAATGAGGCCGCGGATGCAGCTGCTAAAGCAGCACTGAGGAGGGAGGGGGTTGATGTAGTGGTTTCACTGGGGGTGTCGGAATGTAGGAGCATTATTAGGGAGGGGACCACTCAGATATGGCAGCGGGATTGGGACCAGGAAGGGAGGGGTAGGCATTTTTATAAAATCCAGAAATCGGTCAGTAAAAATACAGGCTGTGAATGGCCAGTGAGGAGGGATGGGGTCATTATGACCAGGCTGAGGATGGGACATTGTGGGCTGGCAGGAGGGTTAGTGAAGGTGGGGAAGCATGTGGATGGGCTGTGTGGCGAGTGTGGAGTGATAGAGGATGTCAAACATGTTCTGATGGATTGTGTGAGGTTTAGAGAGGAACGGAGGGTGCTATATAAGGAATTGCAGGAAGTGGTGTAACCACTTACTCTGTGAGAGCTTTGTTAGGTCCAGAGACCAGTGCTAGAGAGGTGGGGAGGAGAGTTTTAAAATTGATTTACACTACTGGCCTGCACATGAGGGTGTGAGGATCCAGGCCTGCGGAGGGCAGCAATACACCGGAAGGTGTCGAGTCTGCCGGAAATCCAAATGAAGAAGAAGAAGTGCATATCAGAGCAAACTCCAAGCCATGGGGTCAAAGGAATTATCTGCAGACCTCAGAAACAGGATTGTGTTAAGGCATAGATCTGGAGAAGGGTACAGAAAAATCTCTGCAGCTTTACAGGTCCCAAAGAGCACAGTGGCCACCGTCATTCCTAAATGGAAGAAGTTTGGAACCACCAAGAATCTTCCTTGACTTGGCCGCCTGGCTAAACTGAGCAATCGGGGAAGACGGGCCTTAGCCAGGGAGGTGAGCAGGAACCCGAGGGTCACTCTGACAGAACTCCAGCGTATTCTTGTGGAGATGGGAGAACCTTTCAGAAGATCAACCATCCAGGCAGCACTCCACCAATTCGGCCTTTATGGTAGAGTGGCCAGACGGAAGCCCCTCCTTCGTAAAAGGTGCGCTTGGAGTTTGCCAAAAGGCACCTAGAGGACTCTCAATCCATGAGAATCAAGATTCTGTGGTCTGATGAAACCAAAATTTAACTTATTGGCCTGAATACCAAGTGTCACATCTGGAGGAAACCAGGCACCGCTCATCACCTGGCTAATACCATCCCTACAGTGAAGCATGGCGGTGGCAGCATCATGATGTGGGGATATTTTTCAGCAGCGGGAACGGGGCGACTAGTTCCTCAGACTGGGGCGAAGGTTTACCTTTCAACATGACAACGACCCGAAGCAAGCAGCCAAGAGAACAAAGGAGTGGCTTCAGAGAAAGTCTATGCATGTCCTTGAGTGTTCCAGCCAGAGCCCAGACCTGAATCCAATTGAACATCTGTGGAAAGAGCTGAAAATGGCTGTGTACCGACGCTCCCCCATCCAACCTGACGGAGCTTGCAAGGTTATGCCAAGAGGAATGGGCAAAAATGTCCAGAAACAAGTGTGCCAAGCTCATAGCTTCTTTCCCAAGATGCCTTGAAACTGTAATCGCTGCCAAAGGTGCAGCAACCAAGTATTAGGCTAAGGGTGTGTACAGATATGTAACCCCTAAATAACCTATTTTTGTCAGTAAAATAAAATTGCATATTTTCTAAAAACCTGTTTTTACTTCGTCATTATTGGTTATTGTGTGTAGATGTTTGAGGCATGCACACACGCACACACGCACACACACATAGGCATGCATACATGTGTAAGTACATACAGGCACATAGACACACACACACACTATTGGTTGTGGTTGAGGTAGTCTCATTAATTATTATCTCCAAGCTCCATAATTCATACAAACACACCCCTGACCTGGAAAACTGCATTTTGTGAAACACTGAAAGAAGCTTTTCAACGTGCCACAGAAATGATCCAGGTTTATCTGGTTCTAACAACCAGCTGCCAGAGTGTCAGAGATCTTTGCCATGCAATGAAAAATACACTTTAAATGCTGTGAAATTACAAACAACACAATGATAGAGACCATGAAGTTCTCCGTAGAGATATGGCTTTTGAAACAATATTTTCAAACTGTGGCCCTTGCTACATCCTCTTCTCTCTACGTGAATAAGTAAATACTGGAACATACATTTAATAACATTACATTAATGTACTGTTGATAGTTTTTTTTAAATTATATTGATATCATGTTCTCTCTCCTCTGACATATTTAATGCAGCTGTATACTTCATGAACTACTCTTTCCTGTTCCCCACAATATTCACATATTCAATCTACATGCTTTTTAATCACGAATAGAGTACTATTTTGTGCCCTAGGGCTAGGCTGTATAACATTGAGCCAGCATAGTGAGTCTTCGCGAGGCGGGATTTCCAGCAGTCATGGCCAGTGAGAATATAGGACACAGGATGCACTTGAAACTAATACCCCTGGTTGTTCACGGGCAGGAGTGAGCGGTCGCTACGCAGATCTACATATCATCTGGAAGGGTGGTATAGGGTGAGGATCATTAGACACGTAAGCACTAGATTTGTTCATCGACCCCAACACCTTTTCTAAACGGCTGCGGACAACAAATAGCAGTCTTTGGGCGATCGATAAAAAAAAATAATGACAGGGGTATTATATTCCCCACAGCATGTTTTCATGTTCTATTTCTTAATAATTTGGCGCCCAACGCGGGGCTGTGATTTCCCAGCCAAAGTGAGCGAGATCGTGTGACGCGTGCGGTATCATTTCATCCAATCGTAGTTTATTTCAAACTGGATCGTAGGAAGGGGCGTAAAAAATGTTTCCGGTAAGAGGCCAATCACAAGCAGAGAATGAACCGGTGGACCAATGAGCGTTGAGGACGGAGAGCGGATGCATATATAGCACAAGGTGAGTTTGTGCGGCGATCTCCTTGACTAGCTAGTTAGCAGCAGAAGAAGTTACTCTGTGCCTGTGATCCTGGTGCTTGTGTGCGCTGTGACGAATAGGTAATATGTAGTGTTTTTTTTAAACGCTGTATTTTACATTTTGTGTCTTTCTTGCAGATCCAAAGATTGACGATCCTGCTGTGGGAAGCCATGTTCGGTTCTAGCAAAATGACAAGTGTTGGCTAGACGGCTATTCATTTAGTTACTCGGCTCGCTAATGCATGTCTGTATTTGGTCTAAAACGTCAGCGAAGTCTTTCACCCACAGATGAAGTAATCGGTCGTTTAAAGGCGTGCAGAACATGCACGAAACCGATCTGCTGTTGAGTAGATCATTCAACCATACGGCGTTTATTATTATTTTTTTCAATGGCAGATTTGCGTTTAGCGAGCAAAGACATTTCTGCAAAATGTCTGAGTGACTCGAGGCCTGGTGAACCTCCAGCTCCTAACACCGCTGTGTGCAGCTTTGATTTGAATACACTTTATTCTCGCAATCTCGGTTCTGTACGATATTTAGTCGATCAATTCATAGACTACCCCTTTGCATTCAGTTGTAGCGCCTAACTTTGCGTTCTCTGGTATCTTATTTGTGACCTTCATGTCGCTGGCTAGCATGCTAACGTTGTGAAGGTGGTCAGCAGTGTCTAGCTATGGGGGCTAGGCTAGCTAACTGTACGTTAGCTTAAGATAATTTGTTGCTGTCCTTGCAGTGCTTTTTAAAGAAGTTTGCTAACGCCCTCGGTGCATTGACATTGTCAAATGAAGATCTCGTCCCGCCCTATCCGAAAGCATACTGGCATGTTTGATGTCTAGATTTAAGCCTAAACGGTTTAGACTTTGCTCGGTCAGCTAACGTTAGAAGGCTAATGTTAGTAGATGAACTCAAATTGAATACTCTAGTAGCGCATGTTTGAAAGGCAAGTTACTCTTGACATTACTGAGGCTGTGCCCCCCGCGTAGACAATGGTGCATGACAAGTGCAAGGTTTCCGCCTAACTTGGCCCAAGGGTTGAATCCAACTCGCACCTTCTCTGGACACAAATGCGGGGTATTTTACACCAAGCAAACGTGTCTTTTCCTAAATCTAATCTAATTGAAACGACCGTTATCTCGCTCCCCACTGAGTATTAACCAGTTTTAACGTTGGGTGGCCGGTTGGCTAACACGAATTACTCCGGTGCTGCGACCTCGTAGCAGATTCACGAGTACCCCGCATTTCAGCGATGCCCGTCTGCATTTAAGGGTTTGTTGTAGTAAATTGTGCAGTCATTAGCTAATGTATAAACGGCATAATTTACCGGAACGGTGTCTGGCACACTGCTGCGTCTGAAGGTGACTCGTCCGGTTGAGGTGCACTTCCTGATGCAGTCTGTAAGGGTATATAAACTGGAATGCAGAAGACCAAATGTCTGGTCTAACTCTACATTAACATTGCAGGGCTGTTCAATCGGCATATACTGATGACTGCTATCACCGTTTTTGGCCTGACCATGTTATCTCGTTAATTATTTATTTGTTCACATACTTGACTGATATTTGAGGTATGTTGTATGAATGCGCAGGGAAGGGAAACTATTTGAACCGATGTTTGCTTTAATGACACTCGTATTGTATTGATTTCTCTCTGGATATATATATTGTTTTTAATTGGTGAACGTCAATTAAGGTATTTCTGCAATCTTCATGGTTACTTCAGCTTATGAATGCAGTTTCTTTTTTAAACTAGCTAATTCGTTTTTGTTTTTTTCCCCCCTTCTCCTATAGACCTCAAATATGTACACCTGTGCAAAGTTTGTCACCTCACCAGCCGTGGTAAGTGTTCCCAAACTTAGAAATTGTGCAGATGTAATTTTTTGATGCTTTTCCAGATTTGATCCAGGACATTATTGAAGCCTGCAAAAGCATGATTGCACTTAGCAGGTGATCTTGTCAAGGACAATCACCAATGTGACACAAATTAAAATTACAAACATAATTTAAGAAATTAACTTCAAAGACTGTTCTTGTTTTGGGAAACAAATGTACAGTAAATGACAAATACCTGATTTTATATGAATAAAATGGTTTGGTGAATAAAGGCATTGAGAAAATATGGTCCATCTTTAATTCATGGGAATTGTTAAAATATTAAATGGTAACTGATACATTTTTAAATGTTCTAATCATGTTCTATGTCACTCAAACTGAAATTTTGAGCTAAGCTGTCAATAGACTGCTCTTTCTATGCCCAGCTGGTTTGGCTAGCACTGTCTAATTGGAATATATCAGTTGTCATTTTGACACAACCGCTTGCTTGCAGGCAGAAGGGGCACAGCCAATTTCCCAATGCATTTTGGGGATTGCAGTCACTAAGAGAAAGTGACAAGAATGTCAATGTAAATTTGAGATGTAACCATGTTCAATGGAAGGTAAATGACCTGGTTTGGGACAGGAAACATGTTTCGGGGCTCCTGGGGAATATGGAGATTCTGTGTAGTGCCCTTGGATTTCCCGGGGGAAGTGTTGCATGTATATTTTGGAAAGAAGCATAGATGTTGCTAATTATATGGTGCAGTTCTTCAAACTCTTCCACCTGCGACTTCAGCCAAAACTTTAATATGTGGAATTATGCGGGAGTGTAATGGGAGGAAATAGTTTTTAATATTTACAAAGAATACAAAAAATAAATGAATACAAACAAACTAATAATATGGCAGTGTGCCAGGATGGGAGTTTGATTAATCGTCACAATGGGCAGTAAATTGGTTTGGTTGCCAGCTGAAGGTGTTTTTGTGGTGCACTTTGGCGCATTAAGATGTCTGTTAAGCCCTCTGACAGGTGCGCTGTTTGGATAGCTGTAGTTTTGTCATTGCTGATCTTTGGTCCGACTCTTCCAGCTGCGTGGTGGATCCAGAATCCTCGCCCGGCCCGTTTCTGCGTCTGTGTTCAACAGACCCGAAGCCAGAAAAGATCAGGTGAGTCCTGGCAAATTTCAGCATTTATCTGAGATTACAAACCCGTCCCGACAATACAGCCTTCTGGGTTTTACCAGTGTTACCACATTTCATTAATGAGACGGGAGGGGTTTGGTGACAGTGGCACGCTTGTGTCCATAGCTGCTGAATGGTGACAGTCTGACATAATAAATGCAATAGTTTTTTGTGACAATATTACATATTTGAGGAAAGGTAAACCTTAGCCGGTACGGTCTTCTGACTGACGGTGTGTAGTTTTCACTCCTGTTTCATATCTGCATGTACTGCAGTATTATGGGTCTTTAGTTGTAATATTTCCTGTTTGGTTTGCTGCTGTTGTACCCAGAGACCTGTTCCAATGTTTCTCATTGTGCTCAATTGCTACATTTGAAATAGAATTTGATGGTGGGAGGCTCATCTATGGTTTTGTGGTTTTGGTTTTCCATAATGGCCTGTTGTGTGTGGACACGGTTAAGGTTCTATTTTCTGCTCACAAGGTCAGAGAAAGGTCTCTTGTATGTTGGTTTTGGGTCACAAATCCTGTCAAACCAGAAGTCTTCAAGGGGGGTGGGGAGTGAGGTTTTGTACAATTTTGTTTTTATCCAAAACAAATGATTGGTCAGAAATCCTGAAGGTGCCCCCCCCCCCCCCCCCCTCCAGGCCCTGCTGCCCTCCAGCGAGTCCTCCCCTCTACAGCTCACCAGGGGGTTCCAGATGAGCGCTGTGTCCCGGGACATCGATACTGCCGCCAAGTTCATCGGTGCTGGTGCTGCTACCGTGGGTGTAGCTGGATCTGGGGCTGGGATTGGGACAGTTTTCGGCAGTCTGATCATCGGATACGCCAGGTATGTCCTGGGCCTGGAACTGTTCTGTGTGTGTGCAGCTGCTCAGTTTCTCTCTGACCTTTGACCTTCAAACAAGGTTTGATTTAAATCTCTCAGAACATATGTTATATACTTTGCTTTGATTGCATCTCACAGCAGATGCAGGACTTTTCTCTTTAGCAGTATTGGTATTATATACAGTGGGGGGGGAAAGTATTCGACACGTCAACAATTATTTTATTAAACATTTCCACTGCAGCTATTCGCATGACATTTTGACCAGACCTTGGTATTAACTCAATAATACTACACGGCTAAAGAAATTGTAACATTCCAATCCGTAAAAAAAGTTATGTGGAATGACACAGGAAAAAAGTATTGAACATGCTAAATTAAATGTATTTAATACTTGGTGGAAAAGACATTTTAAATGTTTTGTCGCATATTCTTTGCATGCCATGACTTTATGATGTCTATGATCCTATTTTCTGGTACTCTTACAAGTGATACTATAATGTCTGCATTTGAATGGATCTCTACATTATTTGGGGTTGGGACTAGATTTAGCTGTAAATTATACTGGAACAGCATGGAACACATGGTTTGCTAAATAGCTCAAAGCCATGAAGGGTCTGACGTATCAAACAAGCCTTTAACCATCACTCTACTGCCAGATATGCAGTAGATATGGATGGATCACTAAGGGTTGTTTCTCCTGACACATTTTCCTATTGAACTCTATGGGGGGAAAAAAAAAATAAGTCAGAAGAAACCCTTCAAGGTTATCAATCCTTATCTTCTGCATATCTGGCAGTAGAGTGATGGTTTGGGGCTCGTTTGATACGTCAGACCTTTGATTTCTTGCAGCCATTTAGCCAACCATGTGTTCCATACTGTTCGTGTAATTTACAGCTAAATTTAGTCCCTCCACCCAATTCCTATAGTGATCCATTCAAATGCAGACGTTATAGTATCGCTTGTAAGAGTACCAGAAAATAGGATATGAAGTCTTTTGATGTTGTTGGGTCACAGACATCAGGAAGTCATGGCATGCAAAGGATATGCAACCAAATATAAAAAATATGGCTTTTCCACCAAGTATTAAATACATTTAATTTAGCGTGTTCAATACTTTTTTCCTGTGTCATTCCACTTTTGCGCATAACTTTTTTTAAGGATTGTAATGTTACAATTTCTTTAGCTGTAGTTTTATTGAGTTATTACCAATGTCTGGTCAATTTTATGTGAATGGCTACATTGGAAATATGTTTAATAAAATAATTGTTGACGTGTTTAATTCTTATTTCCCCCACTGCATATAAAACTGTTTTCTAGCCTTATATTTTTCTGACTAATTGGGAAGGAGAATGCAACATTAGACTGCATACAGCATGGCCTTGCACAACGAGTACTTGGAGAATGCGACATAAGACTGCATACAGCATCGCCTTGCACAACGAGTACTTGGAGAATGCGACATTAGACTGCATACAGCATCGCCTTGCACAACGAGTACTTGGAGAATGCGACATTAGACTGCATACAGCATGGCCTTGCACAACGAGTACTTGGAGAATGCGACATAAGACTGCATACAGCATGGCCTTGCACAACGAGTACTTGGAGAATGCGACATAAGACTGCATACAGCATCGCCTTGCACAACGAGTACTTGGAGAATGCGACATTAGACTGCATACAGCATCGCCTTGCACAACGAGTACTTGGAGAATGCGACATTAGACTGCATACAGCATCGCCTTGCACAACGAGTACTTGGAGAATGCAACATTAGACTGCATACAGCATCGCCTTGCACAACGAGTACTTGGAGAATGCAACATTAGACTGCATACAGCATCGCCTTGCACAACGAGTACTTGGAGAATGTGACTGAATATTTAAAGTGGGACCTTGTTTTTCCTGTTGGTACTGATTTGTAGATGCTGGCACCATCACCAAGCTCATGGCCCCTGCAAATCAGTTTAACCTGCGTTGGGCCCAGGTTTATAAGAATGTGTACTTTTGTAACATTTCTTGCTTTTAATCTTTCTATACAAATAAATAAAATTTTATTTAAATGTCTGATCCATCTACCCAAATTGAAACCAAAAAAAATCTTGTTTAATGTATTTGTAGATTGAGTGCCAGAGTGAGTTTACTGCTGTCTCCGGTGTAATGGCGTTTCTCCCCCCACAGGAACCCGTCTCTCAAACAGCAGCTCTTCTCCTACGCTATCCTGGGCTTTGCCCTCTCTGAAGCCATGGGGCTCTTCTGTCTGATGGTGGCTTTCCTCATCTTATTCGCAATGTAATCGCCCCCCCATCCCATCCCCGGATCGGAACTTGGACATACAGCTCGAGGCCGCCATTCCAGTTCACAAAAACCACGCTCTACCTTTTTGTTTCTTTTTTCATAAATGTTTTATGGAAGATCTCACTTCATTTTAGACTATTTGTCTGAATAAATGATTGTGAACTTACCGTGCATCTTTATTCCAGGATGAATGGAACTGGAAGAGGGACACGAGTGATAAAATGTAAAGAGGCAGTTCACCCTAAAATTAAATTAAGATGGTATATAAAAACACAAGAGGGCTATCTATCCATCAAGATGGTTTTATAGATGTCCGCTGGCTCGCCTTGATATCACCCTGATGGAACGGGTCCAATGGGTCCAAAGTTTGTGCCGCTCAAAGCACCAGAAATTAACATTTGGAAAAAATCTACATCTCTTTCCAAACAGACAGTTTCTCACAAACCTCCACAGACCTTGTGCACAGTTAGGAACATCCACAGGCCTTGTGCACGGTTAAGATCATCCACAGTCCTTGTGCACGGTTAAGAACATCCACAGGCCTTGTGCACAGTTAAGAACATCCACAGACCTTGTGCAGGGGGTTTTTCAAAAACGACTTTCTGCAGACTGACTATATTCTCATCCAAAGCGGTGTCGATATTTGGAAAGGAATTGATGCCTTTTTTAGGCTCAGTGGTACAAACTGGACTGCATATCGGGGTCATAAGGTGATCTGCAGCGGATATCTATAAAACTAGTGAAATCTCAGCGAAACTATCTGGATGGATAGATGGTACTCCGGGTATGTAGAAATGTGGCTTAATTTCATTTTTGGCTGAACTGCCCCCTTTAACCAAGGAAATTTAAATCCTTTTAATGTTCTGAGTGCATGGGAAAATTAATGTCTTGACCTTCATTTCAGCAGCCTCCTGTTCTTAGTCTGCCATTACAGTAGTAGTGTCTTTCACAGGCAGGTGTAACTCAGTATGTTCAGTCTTTCACAGGCAGGTGTAACTCAGTATGTTCAGTCTTTCACAGGCAGGTGTAACTCAGTATGTTCAGTCTTTCACAGGCAGGTGTAACTCAGTATGTTCAGTCTTTCACAGGCAGGTGTAACTCAGTATGTTCAGTCTTTCACAGGCAGGTGTAACTCAGTATGTTCAGTGTACCATGGGTGGAGGTACCAAACACAAAAGCTGAGGTTTTACAAATATAGCTGGATTTGATTATATATTGTATTTACTTTTTAACAACTGAACAGCTGGCTTCTTGAATAGCCTTTGTCAATCATAAGCACCACTGTGTGAGAGTATTCAGTCCACAGGTTGAACCCGTTACAACCTGTACAGTGGCACAAACGCCCCCAACAGTGGTTTGTGTGTGCATGCATATGTGCTATATACACTTACTTTCATATTATACATGGTAGGCCTGAATTAATGTTCTGCATGATTTGTTTTGAACATTACTTCTATATAGTTGCTGCAAGTTCAGCAATGCCTTAAGTTTCATAACATCATTACCACTATGGGTGGAGCGTGTGCCAGACAAATGCCCACCTAGGAGGGGTAATATCTCAATCCTTTGGAGTAAGTGCCCAGAAAAGATAATGCTGCTTTTTAAAGTCTTTAGTATTCATTAAAAGCATATGCATGTATAAATACCGTATTTAAAATTGTAAAAAGTATTTAGCGTGGAGATAATTGGTTGTTAATTGAACCTTCAACCATCCAGACTCAGAACAGCCACTTTATTCATTCTCTTATTCTGGTGATACCAGCTGCACAGAAAAGTGGTTTCAAAAGAAATAAACTTAATATGCAGTGGAATGATTTGGCTATACAGACACTGGCAAAATTCTGCTCTGTGGGGAGTCAGTATAAGATTAGAATTGTTTGTGCAATGCGCTTGACCCATGACAATAAATTAGATTTAAAAATATTTAAGCAGGACAATTTCAAGGAGCATGGGTTTATTGGCTTTTTAGCTAAGAAGATGTCAGTACTGGTATACTGCGGATGGATGAATTAAAACTTTAAGGACGTTTTTTTAAAAGATTTTTGGTCATCACATAGTCGTTTAGTGCCATGCGAGCCTACTGATCTCGTTTCTCCATTAGGCTACTGTTATGCTGTGATTATGTAAACGCTGTTTCTAAGAATATGCCTCCTACATGTTAAACAGGCGTGCTTTCTAAAGCTCCCATTGGTGGCGAAGAAAGACATGCTTCTGGCGACAAGTGCTTGTGCCTGAAGAACTCATCCTTCTCGTTAGCGCTTTTGCCTTGAATTATAATGCTGACCGTTAAGTTATTGCATACATGTATTTTCTCCTTGACTTTAATTGTAGCGATTATGAACGAACTAAGTAGTTAGCCTGCCCGACCGTATTTTCAGAATAGAGTATTCCTCAGCGTGACACTCAAACATGGTTACACCATAGACTAGTAAAATGGGGTTGCGCTCATAGACTGTAGTAAAATAGGGTTGCGCTCATAGACTGTAGTAAAATAGGGTTGCGCTCATAGACTGTAGTAAAACAGGGTTGCGCTCACAGACTAGTAAAATAGGGTTGCGCTCATAGACTGCAGTAAAATAGGGTTGCGCTCATAGACTGTAGTAAAATAGGGTTGCGCTCATAGACTGTAGTAAAACAGGGTTGCGCTTACAGACTAGTAAAATAGGGTTGCGCTCATAGACTGTAGTAAAACAGGGTTGCGCTCACAGACTAGTAAAATAGTGTTGCGCTCATAGACTGTAGTAAAACAGGGTTGCGCTCACAGACTAGTAAAATAGTGTTGCGCTCATAGACTGTAGTAAAACAGGGTTGCGCTCACAGACTAGTAAAATAGGGTTGCGCTCACAGACTAGTAAAATAGGATTGCGCTCATAGACTGTAGTAAAACAGTGTTGCGCTCATAGACTGTAGTAAAACAGGGTTGCGCTCATAGACTGTAGTAAAACAGGGTTGCGCTCATAGACTGTAGTAAAACAGGGTTGCGCTCATAGACTGTAGTAAAACAGGGTTGCGCTCATAGACTGTAGTAAAACAGGGTTGCGCTCATAGACTGTAGTAAAACAGGGTTGCGCTCATAGACTAGTAAAACAGGGTTGCGCTCACAGACTAGTAAAATAGTGTTGCGCTCATAGACTGTAGTAAAATAGGGTTGCGCTCATAGACTGTAGTAAAACAGGGTTGCGCTCATAGACTGTAGTAAAACAGGGTTGCGCTCATAGACTGTAGTAAAACAGGGTTGCGCTCACAGACTAGTAAAATAGTTTTTTTATATAAATGGCGTCGCGACAAGTCGCTGAGGCTCACAGCTCTCCCGTTTGGTGCTTTTTAATGTTAGTTGTGTATGTTTTTTTACTTTTTCCGTTAACATCATGCTGGGCGGAAAATAGCTACAGTAGACACGATTTACTAAAAGTCGGATTACTCGGAGATAGCACCGTCTCAGCCGAGTTTATCCGCGGAATTAACATACCGGTAGATATAGCCAGAAGCCCCGGCGCTCCGTGGTTCACCATACCCGGAACCAAGCGTCGCAGACGGAGGAAGGAACGTAAACAGAAACGAGGGTGCAGAGCCGGTCTGCTAGAGAGGCTAAGGAAACGTCCGGACAAACCACCGCTGCCGAGTATTTTCCTAACAAATGCAAGATCACTCGCAAACAAGATGGACGAACTGAGACTACAGGTGGCAACTAACAACACTGTGAAGGATAGCTGCGTGCTAATCGCCACAGAAACCTGGCTCCATTCATCCATCCCGGACTTAGCTATCGAGCTAGCAGGCCGCACTCTCCACCGTCAGGACAGAACGAAGGAGGCTTCAGGGAAATCGCGCGGAGGGGGCCTCCTAATATACACAAAGGACACTTGGGGACAAACCCCAACATTGTGAGTAACCACTGTTCCCAGGACCTGGAATATATGACAGTTAAATGCCGGCCCAGTTATCTTCCAAGGGAATTTAATGTCGTATTGATAACTGCAGTGTACATTCCACCGGATGCTAATGCTAGCGTGGCGCTAGGTCAGCTGCATGATACAATTAGTAATCAACAAAGCACGTATCCTGAGGCTGTCCACATCATTGCGGGGGATTTTAACCATGCTAACTTAAAGGTAGTGCTTCCTAGACTCTACCAGCATGTTAAATGTGCTACGAGGGGGGAAAAAACACTGGACAAGGTCTATTCCAACATTAAGCTGGGCTACAGAGCTAAAGCGCTAGCCCATCTAGGCCAGTCAGACCACGTGTCCCTACTCCTAATCCCATCCTACACCCCCATCAGGAAAAGTGCTTTCACCACACAAAAGTCAGTTAAAACCTGGCCCGAAGGCGCCACTTCACATTTGCAAGACTGCTTTGAGACCACCGACTGGGAGGTCTTCGAACATGAGGACCTGGAACAGTTCACATCAGCGGTCCTGGGTTACATCAAGCACTGCACAGACTCCATCACTGTGGACAAGCGCATTCGGGTTTATCCCAACATGAAGCCGTGGATGACTAGAGAGGTGCAGCGTCTGCTCAGGGAGAGGGACACCGCCTTCAGATCTGGAGAGGGGGAGCTATACAGCACTGCCAGAGCTGACCTGAAGCGGGGGATCAAGAGGGCCAAGAAGGACTACAAGGGGAGGATTGAGGACTGCTTCCAGAGCAACGACTCCAGGCAGGTGTGGCAGGGGGTCCAACACATGACAAACTACAGACCCAGCCACCCCTCGGCCGACGGGGGCGACCCTCAGCTGGTGGAGGAGCTGAACTCCTTCTACGCCCGCTACGAGGTGGTGCCAACGGAAGCAGCCACACCACATCCACCAGCCCACAGCAGCCTCATCCTCACAGAGCACGAGGTGAGACGCACGCTGAAGGCCGTGAATCAGAAGAAAGCAGCGGGGCCGGACGGCGTCTCGGGACGGGTGCTGAGAGACTGCGCTGATCAGCTGGCGGGGGTCTTCACTAAGATCTTTAACCAGTCCCTGTCCCAGGCCAACGTCCCATCCTGCCTGAAAACGTCTACAATCATCCCGGTGCCGAAAAAGAACACCATCAGCTGCCTAAATGACTACCGTCCAGTGGCACTCACCCCCATCCCCATGAAATGCTTTGAGAAGATGGTCCGATCCCACATCGTCTCATCCCTCTCGCCCAGACTGGACCCTCACCAGTTCGCCTACAGAGCTAACAGGTCCACGGAGGACGCCATCGCCACAGCTCTCCACTCTGCCCTGTCCCACCTGGAAAGGGGGGGGAGCTACGCACGGCTGCTCTTCGTGGACTTCAGCTCGGCTTTCAACACCATCCTCCCTGACAGACTGGTTACCAAACTATTAGACCTGGGATTATCCCACTCCATCTGCCTATGGATCAAGGACTTCCTGACTGACCGCCCACAGAAGGTGAGGATAGGTACCCACACCTCCACGGCCCTCAGTCTCAGCACTGGTTCCCCTCAGGGCTGCGTGCTGAGTCCTCTACTCTACTCCCTCTACACTCACGACTTCACCGCCGCCCACTCCAGCAACTCCATCATAAAGTTTGCTGATGACATCACTGTGGTGGGCTGCATCTCCGGGGGTGATGAAACCGCGTACCGCGACGAGGTGGGGCAGCTGTCAGTGTTGTGCAAAGCAAACAACCTGCAGCTGAACAAGCTCAAAACCCAGGAGATGATCATAGACTTTAGGAGGAAGAAGACCGTCATTCAGCCCCTGTACATTGATGGGGGCTGTGTGGAGAGAGGTTCAGTCTTCAGGTTCCTGGGCGTTCACCTGGAGGAGGACCTGTCCTGGAGAACCAACACTACGGCGATCGTCAAGAAGGCACAGCAGAGACTCTACTTCCTGAGATTACTCAGGAATTACCATCTTAGACAGGATCTGCTTGTGTCCTTCTATCGCTGCGCCGTGGAGAGCATCCTCACCTACTGCATCTGCGTGTGGTTCCTCAGCTGCACAGCCGCAGAGAGGAGTGCGCTCCAGAGGGTCGTTAACTCGGCCCAGAAGATCATCGGGTGCCCTCTCCCCTCCCTGGAAGAACTGTACAGCTCTCGCTGCTTTAAGAAGGAAGTTAAGATCCTTAAGGATCCATCTCACCCGGGTAACGAACACTTTGTACGGCTGCGCTCAGGCAGGCGCTTCAGGACTATGTCTACCCGCACAAACAGACTTAAGTTTAGTTTTTTTCCCAGGGCCATAAATGCACTTAACGCTGCTAAGTTTTGAAAAAAAATAATTCTTCTGTGCAATACAAGTGGGATCTGTGCAATCTGTTTACAACCCTAGTGCATAGATGTAAATATAGCAATATGCCTAGTTTACATTTTACATTTTATATTTATCTACACATTCTTTTTATGTCTATGTCTCACTTCTTGTTTTTATATTGTCTCTGTTGTTGTGTGCTAGCACTTGGGTTTGCACTTTCAATTTCGTTGTACTTGTACAATGACAATAAAGATCATTCAAAATAGGGTTGCGCTCATAGACTGTAGTAAAACAGGGTTGCGCTCATAGACTGTAGTAAAACAGGGTTGCGCTCATAGACTGTAGTAAAATAGTGTTGCGCTCATAGACCAGTAAAACAGTGTTGCGCTCATAGACCAGTAAAACAGGGTTGCGCTCATAGACTGTAGTAAAATAGGGTTGCGCTCATAGACTGTAGTAAAACAGTGTTGCGCTCATAGACTATATAAAAGGTTGCGCTGCCACAAGCTGTTATTCTAAAGGTAACCGCTAGGGGAGCAGCGATCTTCTGTAAGAGGAGGAAGTGACTGTGTGGGGAAACAACACCGTGATACTCAGAGAGAGCAGCTTGTGTTCGTGTGACTGTCTGAGAGTTGTGATCTGAACAAAATTGTAGCTAGAGTTGCTTTTATTAATTACATTCTTACTCTAGTAAGTTAACCACCCGTTTTCACATTTAGCTAGCTTGTTAGCTAGCTAGCGTGTAGGCTAGTCTTTTACCTCAATGTAGCTAACGTTTCTACGTTAGCTAGCTAATTTACCTAGCTGGATAGCAAGCTCTTCCTCGTTCGCTGATAGATCCGTATGACTGGCTCCCATTGAAGAATAACTAGCTATCAGAAACATAACGTTACAGAACCGAGGCGTTATGGATAGCACAGGAGGAGAAGAGGCAATCGGTGGTATCGGGTTGTCCGGCGGGACCAGCCAGGGCAGCGGAACCCAGCAGTTGTTGTTGCCGAGTTTAGGTAATTCTGTGCCGGGTCACTCGAGTGGTGCTAACCCTGGATCCCCGTCTCCCGCAGCAGCTGCAGAGACCGGCCTAGCCGTTATGGCTCCGGGCATTGCAGATATGACCGCTTCTTCAGTGGGAAGCGGGTTTGGCACTGCTATAGGTGTCCTTGGTACGGCGATGGGCACTGCCATTTTAGCGCCGTCTTCTGCCACCGCTACAGTTTTACCACCGAGCATCGGTTTGGGGGTCACCGGTACTCCGAACTTGGCAGGGGCAGGTCTCCTCTCCCATATTCACTCCACTTTCTGGGATCCGACAGTGAGCACCGACTGGGACAACGAGAAGGCATCCCAGCAATGTGTTCTCCGGATAAAAAGGTACATTTCAATATCTGACCTCACCCGTAATGTTGCTGCGTGTGCTTAAGACAAGTTACCGTTACCGTTAGCGAGCTACTAGCCAGCCAGTCAGCCAGCAACAAGACAACTTTGATCCATTCTCCTCAGTATGTGATTAACATCACCGTAACAGCGTTAAGGAAATGCAACATTGAGCCAAACCACCATACATTTTGATCCATAGCTGCGCTGCACAGCTCTGGTCGTGTTGATTTCACGCACATAAACACAGTCCTTGTCATTTTGAGGCCGTAGCCAACATAAAAAGTATTGCAACCACAGATGGGTAACGGGTTAGGGTTAGATCTGCAGAAACTCTATATTCCGCCAGACTGACACTTAACACACTTGTTTACACCGCATGTTGGTTTAGCACAGGACGGTGGGCATGTTGGTTTAGCGCAGAACGGTGGGCATGTTGGTTTAGCGCAGGACGGTGGGCATGTTGGTTTAGCACAGAACGGTGGGCATGTTGGTTTAGCGCAGAACGGTGGGCATGTTGGTTTAGCACAGAACGGTGGGCATGTTGGTTTAGCACAGAACGGTGGGCATGTTGGTTTAGAGCAGAACGGTGGGCATGTTGGTTTAGAGCAGAACGGTGGGCATGTTGGTTTAGCGCAGAACGGTGGACATGTTGGTTTAGCACAGGGCGGTGGGCATGTTGGTTTAGCGCAGAACGGTGGGCATGTTGGTTTAGCGCAGAACGGTGGGCATGTTGGTTTAGAGCAGAACGGTGGGCATGTTGGTTTAGCGCAGGACGGTGGGCATGTTGGTTTAGCACAGAACGGTGGGCATGTTGGTTTAGCGCAGAACGGTGGACATGTTGGTTTAGCGCAGAAAGGTGGGCATGTTGGTTTAGCGCAGAACGGTGGACATGTTGGTTTAGCGCAGAAAGGTGGGCATGTTGGTTTAGCGCAGAAAGGTGGGCATGTTGGTTTAGCACAGAACGGTGGACATGTTGGTTTAGCACAGAACGGTGGGCATGTTGGTTTAGCGCAGAACGGTGGGCATGTTGGTTTAGAACAGAACGGTGGGCATGTTGGTTTAGCACAGAACGGTGGGCATGTTGGTTTAGCGCAGAACGGTGGGCATGTTGGTTTAGCGCAGAACGGTGGGCATGTTGGTTTAGCGCAGAACGGTGGGCATGTTGGTTTAGCGCAGAAAGGTGGGCATGTTGGTTTAGCGCAGAACGGTGGACATGTTGGTTTAGCGCAGAAAGGTGGGCATGTTGGTTTAGCGCAGAACGGTGGACATGTTGGTTTAGCGCAGAACGGTGGGCATGTTGGTTTAGCGCAGAACGGTGGGCATGTTGGTTTAGCGCAGAACGGTGGACATGTTGGTTTAGCGCAGAAAGGTGGGCATGTTGGTTTAGCGCAGAACGGTGGGCATGTTGGTTTAGCGCAGAACGGTGGACATGTTGGTTTAGAGCAGAACGGTGGGCATGTTGGTTTAGCGCAGGACGGTGGGCATGTTGGTTTAGCGCAGAACGGTGGGCATGTTGGTTTAGCGCAGGACGGTGGGCATGTTGGTTTAGCGCAGGACGGTGGGCATGTTGGTTTAGCGCAGAACGGTGGGCATGTTGGTTTAGCGCAGAACGGTGGGCATGTTGGTTTAGCGCAGAACGGTGGGCATGTTGGTTTCGCGCAGAACGATGGGCATGTTGGTTTAGCGCAGAACGGTGGGCATGTTGGTTTAGCGCAGAACGGTGGGCATGTTGGTTTAGCGCAGAACGGTGGGCATGTTGGTTTAGCACAGAACGGTGGGCATGTTGGTTTAGCACAGAACGGTGGGCATGTTGGTTTAGCACAGAACGGTGGGCATGTTGGTTTAGCACAGAACGGTGGGTATGTTGGTTTAGCACTGATGTACGTCCTCGCGCTTCCTCCTTATGTTGTACTTTTATGTGTTTTTATGGTCGGTTGTGACGCTGAAGACTTAGCATCTGCTGTTGTCGTTGCCTGCTGTATGTGCCGCACTGTGCACGAATATAAATCGCTCTGGATAGGGTTTCTGAAATGCCTGAATCTAAATGTGCAATCTAAATGAGTCCCCTACAGATACATTGAGGAGCGCTACAGTGAAATTGTACAATGCTTCCAGTGTTGTAGTTAATTTACAAACCCAAGTGATCTGCAGCATATAACATTGCATACATCAGTCACTGCTATAGTATGACTTCACACAATCTCAACATGTATTGTTTACATGACTTGTTTTTATGATTTTGGAAACCATACTTTTGTAATTCCAAGGATTTCTAATTGAAAGCCCCTATTCTCAGGGAGTTGGGGAGAGTTCCATTTTGTTTTCACTCATCCAGAAGGGAAAGGAGCCAATCAAAAACTGTCTGTATATAAGTTCATTTCAGTAGAGGGTGTCTGTCTGTACTACATGACCCAGCAAGTTGTTCCACGCACTGACAACTAACCGTGTAAAGAATATATTTCCGGATTTTCATGCGGAATTCACCTTTCCATAGTTTCCCAACAATGTCCCTATGTTCAACTGTGAGAACTGAACTAGAACAGGTTTTTCCAAAAGCTTTGGAAGGTTTTTTTTCTGGTTTTTGATCATGTGTGGGAGATGTTGGTTTTTTCCCATCTTTCTATTTGTCACTTCCTTTCACTTTCTGTCTATCTGACTATGACTTTGCAGGGATATAATGTCCATCTACAAGGAGCCGCCTCCTGGGATGTTTGTAGTTCCTGACCCCCAGGACATGACGAAGGTAAGCCTGACTCCTCGCTCTGCGCTGTTTTGACTTTACATGCAGTTCATAGCTTCACCTGTGCTCAGCCATGTTTGTTGGGAATCTGATTGGCTGCTTATGTTTGTTGGGAATCTGATTGGCTGCTTATCTCATTGAGATTGTAGCGCAGCAAAGGCTTATAAAAATTCAGCATGCATCTGACTGAATGTGATTGTTA
>CM040394.1:113517569-113612569 GCA_022702515.1 Ilyophis sp. 1 JC-2022 | reverse complement strand
TGTAAAGGGCCAGTGTGGGTGCAGGTTTTATCTGTAAAGGGCCGGTGTGGGTGCAGGTTTTACCTGTAAAGGGCCAGTGTGGGTGCAGGTTTTATCTGTAAAGGGCCAGTGTGGGTGCAGGTTTTATCTGTAAAGGGCCGGTGTGGGTGCAGGTTTTATCTGTAAAGGGCCGGTGTGGGTGCAGGTTTTATCTGTAAAGGGCCAGTGTGGGTGCAGGTTTTATCTGTAAAGGGCCGGTGTGGGTGCAGGTTTTATCTGTAAAGGGCCGGTGTGGGTGCAGGTTTTACCTGTAAAGGGCCGGTGTGGGTGCAGGTTTTATCTGTAAAGGGCCGGTGTGGGTGCAGGTTTTACCTGTAAAGGGCCGGTGTGGGTGCAGGTTTTATCTGTAAAGGGCCGGTGTGGGTGCAGGTTTTATCTGTAAAGGGCCAGTGTGGGTGCAGGTTTTACCTGTAAAGGGCCGGTGTGGGTGCAGGTTTGATCTGAAAAGGGGCGGTGTGGGTGCAGGTTTTATCTGTAAAGGGCCGGTGTGGGTGCAGGTTTTATCTGTAAAGGGCCGGTGTGTGTGCAGGTTTTACCTGTAAAGGGCCGGTGTGGGTGCAGGTTTGATCTGAAAAGGGCCGGTGTAGGTGTAGGTTTTTGTTTTAGCCCAGCACTAAGACACCTGATTCAACTAATTAACTAAACATGGTCTTCAATCAAGACATTGATAATTAGAATCAGGTGTCACATACAGCAGTTATACTGGGTAACATACACATACAGCAGTTATACTGGGTAACATACACATACACATACAGCAGTTATACTGGGTAACATACACATACACATACACATACAGCAGTTATACTGGGTAACATACACATACACATACAGCAGTTATACTGGGTAACATACACATACACATACAGCAGTTATACTGGGTAACATACACATACACATACAGCAGTTATACTGGGTAACATACACATACACATACAGCAGTTATACTGGGTAACATACACATACAGCAGTTATACTGGGTAACATACACATACACATACAGCAGTTATACTGGGTAACATACACATACAGCAGTTATACTGGGTAACATACACATACACATACAGCAGTTATACTGGGTAACATACACATACACATTCAGGAACAGCAGTTTGTTTATTAATATGTATTTCTGTGTGCACACTCTACCCGAGGGGAATACATTCAGAGATCTAATGAAACATGCAAAGTGAATTAGACTAAATGATCAGGATGCTGCTCGTCTTCATCACTGTGTGCCGACCCCTGATTACTCCTGTCATAACCAAATTGCACTCACTGCTAATGAAGTGGGCCAGAATTCAATCGTGTGTAATTAGTTTTTCTGAGTGTTGGAAAGGAAGCTGAGAAACAGGTTGGTGGAAGTGTACCTGACGGTAGTGGCCTCACCTGTGTTCTCGTAGACACGGACTCTGCTCTCGATACTGATACGCTGGAACTCTGGTCTTGGTTCTATGTGTCCTGCAGTTACCTGTATATTTAGGCTTTTAGCAGACGCTCTTATCCAGAGAAACTCGGGAAGGGTGAGCTGTGGCCAACTCTTCAGGATCATAACTGATAACAGTACTGATCCAACTCTTCAGGATCATAACTGATAACAGTACTGATCCAACTGATAACTGATAATAGTACTGATCCTAATGCATGACGTACGTACAAGTAGCAAATGCATAAACGTACAGTATAAATTTAACTCCTTTAGTAGGTTATGGTCGGAGGCTGCAGATGTAGTGCTTCACATAGAAAATGTCTTTGAGGATATATTTTTAGATGCTGCATAGATGGGGCTTGTAAAGTAATGAAACATGTCCACAGTTCAGCATTACAGGTGAGACGATATTAAATTTAAACGGGTAGACTACGAAGGAAGCTTAACATAGCCAGGGTTTCTTTGCGTTAGCTGGCTTCAGAAAGCCAAACCACCACAATCTGGCTTAACCGGTACTACGAACGTGGTTATCAACTAGCTAAGTGAACACAGGCTTTATTAATCAAGGTACATGCGCGTTCCCATAAAAGGGGCGGTGTCTATAACAACGAGCCTATAGCGGTGCAGCATGGGCTGTACTAGAGCCTATAGCGGTGCAGCATGGGCTGTACTAGAGCCTATAGCGGTGCAGCATGAGCTGTACTAGAGCCTATAGCGGTGCAGCATGGGCTGTACTAGAGCCTATAGCGGTGCAGCATGGGCTGTACTAGAGCCTATAGCGGTGCAGCATGGGCTGTACTAGAGCCTATAGCGGTGCAGCATGGGCTGTACTAGAGCCTATAGCGGTGCAGCATGGGCTGTACTAGAGCCTATAGCGGTGCGGCATGGGCTGTACTAGAGCCTATAGCGGTGCGGCATGGGCTGTACTAGAGCAGTAGTATTGTTTGTGGGGAGGGGATGAGAAAACAAGGCAGGCTGATGAAACCTCAACAAAAACGGGAGACTAAGGGCCCGCTCCCACCCACCCACCCACCTGTGGGGAAAAAGACTGATACGGACAGATATAAGGGACGGATAAGAACATGAAACAATCATATGAGCAAAAAGCAACACTGTTATCTCCAACAAAGCCGGGAAGGACCTTTTGCAAAAAGAAATTAAATAAATGCTCATTGTGTAGGATAAATTTGTTAGGCTAGTTAATACCTTATTCACCTTACCACTCGTAACAAATAAATCTATACTCTCAGTACATTGTCATACACTTTATTTCTAATGTGACAACTGTACTACTACATTCTAGAGCTCTAAACTTTAAACTTGATGCAACATGTTTAAAATATTGCTGAAGCTATCACATCAACGTTTTTTCATTAAAAAAGTCTCAAGCATTTTGCGGAACTCACTCATCTCGCCCTGCGAAGAGAATCCCTCAGGATCCGCACATATCTCTACGGGATCTTTTGGAATGGCGACGCCTTTTTTCAAAGCCAAGGAGTTGATTGGTCAAAGGGCGGTGCTTTTATATGTTTCAATCTGTTATCCTGAACATAACCTACCCTGGAGCAGGTTAGCTGTGCAGAGTAAGTTGCCATGGCAATATGCCCCTATTAAAAGTGAGTTGGCTTCATGATGCAGAACCCAGGGTTGAAGATTAATTTACCTCACTATCCCCTTAATCTCGCTTTGTAGTACAGCCCTCTGATCTGTGTTCAGTCAGCAGCCGAAAATAAACAGTGACTCTGCTGTATGTGAATGATTACATAGAGATTACATAGAGATTACACACCTCTGTGTCAGACTGCCATAGACTGAGACCTCCCTGTTGGTTTTCTGACGTGAAAGACTGAGACCTTCCTGTTAGTTCTCTCTGATGCGATAGACTGAGACCTTCCTGTTGGTTCTCTCTGATGCGATAGACTGAGACCTTCCTGTTGGTTCTCTCTGATGCGATAGACTGAGACCTTCCTGTTGGTTCTCTCTGATGCGATAGACTGAGACCTCGCTGTTGGTTCTCTCTGATGTGAAAGACTGAGACCTTCCTGTTGGTTCTCTCTGATGCGATAGACTGAGACCTCGCTGTTGGTTCTGTCTGATGTGAAAGACTGAGACCTCGCTCTTGTGATTCTTGCTCTCTGTTACGCTGCAGGAGTGTGATGGAGAAGTCCTTCCTGGAGTACTACGACTTTTACGAGGGGGTCTGTAAGGAGCGTCTGCATCTCCAGGGACAGTCCATGCAGGTAATGTGCACACGCGCACGCACGCACACACACACACACGCACGTGCACACGCACACGCACACACACAGCTCATAGATTCAGTTACCATGGCGATGTGCTCGCAGCACAGAGTGGGATTAAATAAAAATTGAGAGCCTGGTCCTCTCGGTCCAACCAGGTGATCAGTGAGAGCCTGGTCCTCTCGGTCCAACCAGGTGATCAGTGAGAGCCTGGTCCTCTCGGTCCAACCAGGTGATCAGTGAGAGCCTGGTCCTCTCGGTCCAACCAGGTGATCAGTGAGAGCCTGGTCCTCTCGGTCCAACCAGGTGATCAGTGAGAGCCTGGTCCTCTCGGTCCAACCAGGTGATCAGTGAGAGCCTGGTTCTTTCGGTCCAACCAGGTGATCAGTAAGGCAGTCATCTTAAATAATCAGCTGCATCATGTGGCCCCTACTTAATGGTGTTTAGTACTTAACCCTGAGAGATTGTGTGGTATATTTGTGGGCTGTAATGAGTGAGGAAACAGGTGCTTCCTGGGCCATGGTGATTGGCTGGGAGCTGTTACGGTAACTGCCATTCCGGCTCTTTTTTCCCGTGGCAGGACCCGTTTGGGGAGAAGAGGGGCCACTTTGACTACCAGACCCTGCTGACCCGCCTGCAGGCCACGCAGCAGCGCGTGCGCGAGAAATGCCGTCTCGAAGACGATGACGCCGACACGGACTCTGACACCAGCTCCTCAGGGACGGACCCAGACAGCCAGGGAAGCTCCAAGCCTTAGCCAGGCCCCGGGCCCTGGGCCCCAACCCTAACTCTGTCCCTAACCCCCATTACCCCCGATAACCTCCACCTGCCCGCTTCCTCTCCGGTCTCAGGACTCCTCGAACTTTAGCGACGTGGGGCGGGGCGGGGTGGGGGTGGGGGGTCACAAGTTGTCAGACAGGAGTTAGGGGGAGGGTGGGAGGGGGGAGGGTTGGGGTGGGTGGGTGGGTGGGAGCGGGCCCTTAGTCTCCCGTTTTTGTTGAGGTTTCATCAGCCTGCCTTGTTTTCTCATCCCCTCCCCACAAACAATACTAAGTAATGAAAAGGTTAATGAGGACTGGTGGGCGTGGCTCTGATAAATGGATGTCGTTCAGCAGCCCCAGGGGGTGTGTCTTTTGGTATTTTTCAGCCCACAGAAAACTTCCTTTGAAAGAAAATCTCTTTGGGTCACCGTGGATCCCTCTGTTGGAAATGCAAGAACCAGCAGCTCCTGCGTTTCATTGGGAAGGAAAGTGTGACAGAATTAATGCTGGTTATAAGATAGTTCTGTTTGAAGCAAACCCAGATGTGACAGAATTAATGCTGGTTATAAGATAGTTCTGTTAGAAGCAAACCCAGATGTGACAGAATTAATGCTGGTTATAAGATAGTTCTGTTAGAAGCAAACCCAGATGTGACAGAATTAATGCTGGTTATAAGATAGTTCTGTTAGAAGCAAACCCAGATGTGACAGAATTAATGCTGGTTATAAGATAGTTCTGTTAGAAGCAAACCCAGATGTGACAGAATTAATGCTGGTTATAAGATAGTTCTGTTAGAAGCAAACCCAGATGTGACAGAATTAATGCTGGTTATAAGATAGTTCTGTTAGAAGCAAACCCAGATGTGACAGAATTAATGCTGGTTATAAGATGGTTCTGTTAGAAGCAAACCCAGATGTGACAGAATTAATGCTGGTTATAAGATGGTTCTGTTAGAAGCAAAGCCCCGATCCAGTTTTTGCGTCAAAGCAACACACAAATGACACAAAGACTCACACAGACACACAACACTGTTCTGTTTTTTTTTTTTGTCTTTGCTTTGTTTACTTTGAGTTGTTAGCAACAACAAAAACAAATCCCATCTCAGAGTCACAGGAAAGATCATGAATAAAATTGATTCTCCTTTTAATTGAACAGAAGCAAAGATGTATGTAGTTTGTACATTGGCATAAAGTTTTCTGAAGAGAGAGTTTTCATTAATTTTCAAGTGACTAAGTCATGAAGATGTCTCAAAACAGAGAAGGGCTTTGTAGACCCTTGATTGGTCAGCTTTACGGCTTTGTTACAGAGAACCTAACGCTCTCCCGCTAGCCATTCTAATCCGAAGCAATGCCTGCTCAGGACATTGACCTTTATGTGCACTGCAAAGATGGCCGCTCTTTGTGAGTTGAGTTAGTGATGATATTGAAATTTCCTGACAGACAAAAAGGGGCAACTTTGCTGGTTCGAGAGTTAAGCAGCCTTTTAGTGGCAAGTTCGCATGGATAGTAAGGTTCGCCAGGCTTTTGTACCCCCCCTAATGTAGCCCTCCAACATAAGCTCTTATGAATCCAAAGGGGTTTTGCAAACCCCCCGGGATATTGCCAGTGTAACAGTGGAGCATTATGATGCATGGCTCGCATAGGTTTCACGGCCTCTCTACTTACAAATCGGATGCAAAGTTAAAGCCAAAGATGTCAATCAGTCGCTTGGCAGCTGTTGCCGTAACGGGGAGGGGGTTTTTTTTTTCTTCCTTTTTTCTTTTTTTTTTTTACTCTGCAATAACTCAACGCTCCAACAGAATCCTGTTTGCTGTGGAAGTTCTGCCTGCTGAAGACGTGTTAGCTAGCGCTCATTTAGCTTGCGCTCCTTTAGCTTGCGCTCATTTCGCTTGCGCTCCTTTAGCTACCGCTCATTTAGCTAGGGCTCTCTTAGCTAGCGCTCATTTAGCTAGTGTGCTCTTAGCTAGCGCTCATTTAGCTAGTGCGCTTTTAGCTAGCGCTCATTTAGCTAGCGCTTCTTTAGCATGTGCCAGTTAGGTTTGGATGTGGCTTTAGATCGACCAAAAAACAGGATCTCTCTCGCCCCTCAAGGCTCTCTGTTATCCTTGGCAACAGTGCACGTTGCTAACGGAGGCTGCGTTGACGACCGCACACGGCTGTAGCCTCAGACCTTCTGTGATTGGCGCTTGTAGAATCAGACCAAGAGTAACATTTACCAGGGAGATGTGAGGTTTAACTGTCCAAACCCCTTCACTCTCGTCACATAAGACAACGTGACCACATTCACACACTGACTGGCCTTCTGTTGGTCTCGCCAGTTGTACTAACTTCACCTTCTCAGCCAGCAAACTCATTCATGGGCTTTCTACACTAACGTACAAACCTGTCTTCCCCCGCACTTCTGCAACATCGTTAAATTTCACATTTATTGTGTTTATAAGTGCAGATTAAAATCTGCCTCTGTTGTAGGTCGTAAAACATAGTAAGAGATGGAGTACTGCATTCTGGGAAAATGGGCATTTTTTTCCCTGGTCTGCTCCAGCGCTCACTAAGCTGTGTCTGTGTCCCTGAACATTCAGCTTCAGGGGCGTCTGTGTCCCTGCACTAACATTCAGCTTCAGGGGTGTCTGTGTCCCTGCACTAACATTCAGCTTCAGGGGCCACACGGCCTCAGCTCTTCACCTGCAGGGAGCTGATTCCACATCCGAGCTCATGGCTGTGATAGTCGTTTAGAGGCCAGGTTGGCTCCGACCGTGAGTAGGTTTCTGCAGATTGATCCTGTGGGAGTGTATGGGAGGGGTTCTGCATGAGACTCCTCCCACTGATCCAGTGAGTCCTTTATCATCTGCATTCCCCATTCAACCTGTGTGGGGCTCACGGGCTGGGGCCTACATTTCCCATCATGCCTTACTTGCCTCATTTCTTTACAGGTTTTTTTTGTTTGTTTAAATTGCTCAGCAGAACTGTGCCAAATACAGAAATATTTGAGTCTTTGCATTTGCATTTGAAATGACTTTTTTTTTTCGATCATTTGACATTGTGGAAGATTGATGCTTTGTGTTTTAGATATTTAAATTCTTTCTGAAAAACAGTGGTTTTTTATGTATGTTTAAAATTGTTAGCAGATGTTCTTGAAATACGTTCGTAATTTCAAGTGCTTCCATCAAATACTTTTTAAATGCATATCAATTATTTCAACGGCTTTAAGGCGAGATAAAAAATGAACCTGGGTAATTTAACATAGTTTTCACATGCTAATCATTATAGTTCTCACTCATGGTCATTTTCTTTGAATTTTCTTTGAATGTTTCCTTTTCCTTTTATTTTGTTAAATTTTTTTATTTGAGACAAAAAATGGTGAACCTGGCTTTGCAGTAATGCATATAGATTTCTAAATATGGGAAATTGTATATCATAAGAGTAGATGTTGAAATTGTCTTGTTATTCCTGATATATGTGTGTGTAAAGTTTGGAATGTATTTTATAATACATTGCCGAAATCAAATTTAGAAAATTCTGTACTTCAAATAATTTTATGTGTTCTCATACATTCCAATACTTTCTAAAATTTATTTTCAAATGCATTCCATATTTCAGATACTATGCATTTGAATACCATATTTCGTGGAAAAGTCTATGAAAATAGTTCAAATTAGTATTTAACTGAAGGAAGCCTGTTGGAGGTCCTTTATTTTGTTTTTCTTTTGCTTTGATTCAGAATTTGAGATATTTCTGTGTCAATGCCTGTGAATGAGATGAATTTGTAGCCAGTGGAAGCTGAACAAACACAGGGTGACACAGTTGAACGATACGTTCTTACGATGCGGAGCGCCCAGTTGAACGATACGTTCTTACGATGCGGAGCGCCCAGTTGAACGATACGTTCTTACGATGCGGAGCGCCCAGTTGAACGATACGTTCTTACGATGCGGAGCGCCCAGTTGAACGATACGTTCTTACAATGCGGAGCGCCCAGTTTAACGATACGTTCTTACGATACGGAGCGCCCAGTTTAACGCTACGTTCTTACGATACGGAGCGCCCAGTTTAACGATACGTTCTTACGATACAGAGTGCCCAGTTTAACGATACGTACTTACGATGCGGAGCGCCCAATTGTGATTTAAATCCGATCTCACTGCTGTCCTCCATCGATGTGGCATGGCGCAGACTAGCACAGCTGTCCACCCAAACTTCCCATCTTGTGCGTGAGCGGACTGTGGCACACGATCTCCAAAAGGATTTGCTATTCCATGATGCTGCTGGCTCCAATCACCACTGGCACAGTCAAAATGATATTCCATCCCGTAGGGCACATCATTACATCAAGAGCCAGTGCTTTAGTGAAGCTTTTTCCCGTTCAGGGTATTGATTCCGCCAGCACTTCTAACGCAGCCGTTCTTGCCAGTCATACAGGAGTTTATTGATCGGCTGCCAGATGTAAAACCCATCCCCCATTTTTGTTGTTGGATGTTATGATGTCATGGAGTTGCTCTGCAGTGGGGTGATGTGAACATTCTGGAACCCCTCTAAATAAACAACAGAAGATGACCACGCTGCAAATCCCAGAAACAAAAACAAGATTTTGGGTTTTTTGACATTTTTGCCTTTTTACTTTAGATCTGATCTCTCATCTCTAAACATGTGCCTTTTAAAAAAAAAAAAAAATTTGTATTTTTTTATTTCTTCTTCTCTCTCTACGGTGTATTAATTGACCATTGTAGTAAAACTGCACTCTCTCGTGCACAGGGCAGAATCAAAGTAAAACTGCACTCTCTCGTGCACAGGGCAGAATCAAAGTAAAACTGCACTCTCTCGTGCACAGGGCAGAATCAAAGTAAAACTGCACTCTCTCGTGCACAGGGCAGAATCAAAGTAAAACTGCACTCTCTCGTGCACAGGGCAGAATCAAAGTAAAACTGCACTCTCTCGTGCACAGGGCAGAATCAAAGTAAAACTGCACTCTCACATGCACAGAGCAGAATTAAAGTAAAACTGCACTCTCACATGCACAGAGCAGAATTAAAGTAAAACTGCACTCTCACATGCACAGAGCAGAATCAAAGTAAAACTGCACTCTCACATGCACAGAGCAGAATTAAAGTAAAACTACACTCTCACATGCACAGAGCAGAATTAAAGTAAAACTGCACTCTCACATGCACAGAGCAGAATTAAAGTAAAACTACACTCTCACATGCACAGAGCAGAATTAAAGTAAAACTACACTCTCACATGCACAGAGCAGAATTAAAGTAAAACTGCACTCTCACATGCACAGAGCAGAATTAAAGTAAAACTACACTCTCACATGCACAGAGCAGAATTAAAGTAAAACTGCACTCTCACATGCACAGAGCAGAATTAAAGTATAACTGCACTCTCACATGCACAGGGCAGAATCAAAGTAAAACTGCACACTCTCGTGCACAGAGCAGAATTAAAGTAAAACTGCACTCTCACATGCACAGGGCAGAATCAAAGCTCATGGTAGTCAAAGATTTTCTTCACAGAGCACTGAGGTTATGCTTGATTGAATCAGTTGGGAACCTTACTTGGTTTCAGGCAAGTAACTGTTGCTAAAACGATATGCTGAAGTCCTTCAGGAAAACCCATGTGATCTGTCATTTTCCACCAGAATCACTTATGAACTAAAGTTTCCGGGCAAAGCTGCATCAAACTGCCGAGCGTTAAAACTGCGTCAAACAGCCGAACGTTAAAACTGCGTCAAACAGCCGAGCATTAAAACTGCGTCAAACAGTCGAACGTTAAAACTGCGTCAAACAGCCGAACGTTAAAACTGCGTCAAACAGCCGAGCGTTAAAACTGCGTCAAACAGCCGAGCGTTAAAACTGCGTCAAACAGCCGAGCGTTAAAACTGCGTCAAACAGCCGAGCGTTAAAACTGCGTCAAACAGCCGAACGTTAAAACTGCGTCAAACAGCCGAGCGTTAAAACTGCGTCAAACAGCCGAGCGTTAAAACTGCGTCAAACAGCCGAGCGTTAAAACTGCGTCAAACAGCCGAGCGTTAAAACTGCGTCAAACAGCCGAGCGTTAAAACTGCGTCAAACAGCCGAGCGTTAAAACTGCGTCAAACAGCCGAGCGTTAAAACTGCGTCAAACAGCCGAACGTTAAAACTGAAAACTCAACAAGAAATCTTAATCTGATTATTCTTAATTGTTAATCTACGTCCTTTATCTTTGCCGTGTTAACGATGAAAAGGAGATTGACCATAAATGTGTTGGATTTGGGCAAAGTGGTGTTTGTTGTTAAATTGTTATGGCTGCATATGAATGAGTAAATGAGGATTTGTTTTTTGGGTTTTTTTTGCATGTTGATTTAACACAAATTGTCAAACCTCTTATAACATGGAAAGAAGCTGAATAAACCAGATACTTTGGCCTGTATTTTTATATGATAATTCCCATAAGGCATTGCAGGCATGGATTTCCACAGGCTGGGCAGCATGTGCTGAAGAATCTGATCTCGTCACTCACGACGCAACGAGCAGCGGCCTTTCTGTGGACTCCATTTTACATACAACGCTTCGGCCTTTCTGTGGACTCCATTTTACATACAACACTTCGGCCCTTTCTGTGGACTCCATTTTACATACAACGCTTCGGCCTTTCTGTGGACTCCATTTTACATACAACGCTTCGGCCCTTTCTGTGGACTCCATTTTACGATTCGGCAACGACCTAAGTGACCTCTCCTCTGCAGCCAGGATCTGTGTCACCTGGGACAGCCCCTCCAAAACCAAGCATAACCCCCCCCCAAACCAAGCATAACCCCCCCCCCCCCCCAAAACCAAGGCATCTACACTTCTGGGTTTCTCTGAGCAGCCTTTTCTCCATTTTAAGGGCAGATATTTTGAGCCAGCAGCACTAGTTACTGCAACCCCCCCCCCCAAAAAAAATCCCAGTTTTAGACTTTAGACCACTGTCGTCAAAGTTTGCACTTGAAGGGATTCGGAATCCATTCGGAAATTTGAATACGGTTTCCTCAGCGTACATAAATGTACATTATTTTTCTGTTGGGGAAATCTTTAGTATTCGGGTAGCTGATAGTAAGTGCTGTGGGTGGGTTGCCAGGCAGTGGCGACTTCATCTACCTTCGTAATGTAAAATGCTTTATTTTTTGTGGAGGAAAGAAAAATCTTTATAAATGGATGTATGGCTATCTTCATCTGTTGTTGAAAGTGATGTTGATCTGACGGCTCAAGGTCGCGTTCTTGACGCAGTTTCGGTGTTTCAGTTTCAGACCTGACTTGTCATTGTAAACATTTTTTGTAGCTCATACAATTTTTTCATTATGGCAGAGGCGAAATCTGGTGAGAAAAACCTGACAAATATGCATATTTATGGTAGGAGCAGGATGGTCTATGTTATTAAATGGCAGGTATGTGTAAAAAGCATGGTGAATTAACTCTAAGCCTCTGACTGTATATATTTTCCCCATGGCTCTCAGAACTGGGATTATGGGTGATGTACGAGTCCACTGTTGCTGTTCTTTCTTTTCTCATAAGAAATAATGAACTGCAAATAAATTATTTGTCTTTGCTTTAATGCCATTGTAATTCCTTGCAATATAAACCATGTCTGTTACATTTCCTTGATTGTATGACCTCCTAAATTTCAGAAGATTGTAGCGATGGTGGTATTTCTCTTTAATAGCCTCTCTGCTCGGTGAAAAGACTACATTTCACAGCACATTTAGTGTTGTTTTAATTGTCCTGGTTTTACTTATTTGTAGTCCTCTTTTTGTCAAATGGATAGGGTTTGAGTGACAGTCATCCCAGCCTATCGCTGTGCTTATTTACTCTTTAGTGTGACAGAACGACTGAGACCAATTTAAAGATGCACTTTGCAGGATTTTTACCTTTAAAGTATTATAAATTAACCATGCTCAGTCATATCCATAATACCCTGGCCATCTCTGTACCCATAATACCCTGGCCATCTCTGTACCCATAATACCCTGGCCATCTCTGTACCCATAATACCCTGGCCATCTCTGTACCCATAATACCCTGGCCATCTCTGTGCCCATAATACCCTGGCCATCTCTGTACCCATAATACCCTGGCCATCTCTGTACCCATAATACCCTGGCCATCTCTGTACCCATAATACCCTGGCCATCTCTGTACCCATAATACCCTGGCCATCTCTGTACCCATGCTCAGTCATATCTATAATACCCTGGCCATCTCTCATCTGCCTGTATTTATTATTCCAAGATGTTTTTGGGACGGTTATGGGCGGGATTAGGTTTCAGCAAACCGTTTATACTGCAATGGCTGAGGTTAAGAACCGCAAGTACAGCAAAGCCAAACAACAAGCCGACAGGGCGCCATGTATTTCCTCGATGGCGACACGGAGTTAGTGCGTTTTCTGTTGGACCTGTAAGTAACGTTACCTCTAGCTATCCAGCTAGCTGTGTTGGTTAGTAAGATGGCCGAAGTTGGGTACCTTCAATAGTTGGGGTTGAGCACAGTAAGGCTAAAAATCTAAAAAGGTAAAGTTATTCAGGTACTATATCAGGATTCCCCAGAGCCCTTCCTCCTGTGGATGATGTCATTGGCAGGTGCGCAGCATTGAGCTTTCCAATCTGCCAGGTACACCTGTCCCCCTCTCCTTTCTATCTGCCAGGTCCACCTGTCCCCCTCTCCTTTCTATCTGCCAGGTACACCTGTCCCCCTCTCCTTTCTATCTGGGAACATTTTGTGCCCACTGCACTGATCCGGGATTCACATGCCACTGCAAGCCCAATCCTCCACCCCAGGGGTGGGCCATTCCAGTCCTGTATGCAGGTTTGTGCTTCCACCAGTTACCCTGGCTAAATGAGCCAATTGGCTGTTTACAGCAACACTGGTTCCCTCGTAGATTAGATCACAGTAAAGCGTTTCGTATAGGGACACACGAACAGTCTTCCGCAGTCGTTCATGCGCTTACCCCGCCAGGGGCAGAGGCGAAGAGTTTTAGTTAAAGGTGATGTGAATCCTGACATCTAGTGCTTGCCCGCTACGCGCTTCCCTTTCATACTTTAATCTGTGTTTTTTCTTAAGATGAGCATTTTATATTATCATTGTATATCAACAGTAAACTTTTGGAAGAAGGCGTTGTCCTCTCAATAATCAAATGTTTTCTGCGCACAATGTTGTCTGCGCCATACAGAGACACAGTAAGCTTAGTCTTTGCCAGATGGTGCTTAATTATAGAATGTATTCTTACATTTGTCGTTGGATGTGCATGTACAGAGAGCACCATAATTCATTGGACAGTGACACATTTTTTGTTATTTGGGTTCTGTACTCTAGCACTGAGTTTGAAAGGATACAATGAGGTTGAAGTGCAGACTGTCAGCTTTAATTTGAGGGTATTTTCATCCATATCGGATGAACCTTTAGTACTTAGTCCCCCCCCCCCATTTTCGGGCATCAAACATTGGACAGTTACATTACAGTCATTTAGCAGACGCTTTTATCCAAAGCGACATACAGTAAGTGCATACAGAAACATCATCGAAGTAACTACAGAACAGATAAGAAAGCACATTCTTCCCATAAAGTAGCAGCTGTCCAGTTTAACATAATGTAGATTAAAGTAATCATTTTAAATATTTGGTCGCATATCCTTTGCATGCCACGACTTCTTGATGTCTGTGACCCAACAATATCAATATATCTTATTTTCTGGTATTCTTACAAGCGATAATATAACGTCTCTGCATTTGAATGGATCTCTATGGGGGTGAGACTAAATTACACTGGAACAGTCTGGAACACAGGGTTGGAAAAATTTTGTCATCAAAGGTCTGACGTATCAAACAAGCCTTAAACCATCACTCTGCTGCCAGATATGCAGTAGATATGGATTGATAACCTTAAAGGGTTTCTTCTGGCTTGTTTTTCTATAGAGTTCAATAGGAAAATTTGTCATGAGAAGAAACCCTTCAAGTAAACCTCGTTATATCCTTTCAAACTCAGTGCAGTTCTCAGTACAGAACCAAAATAACAAAAGATGTGCCACTGTCCAATGAATTATGGTGCTCGCTATATATTATCCTGCCAGTGTCTTTGATGTGTTGCGTTGATGACATTAGTGCATTAGCAGATATTGGGCATATCCTAATAATATTTTTTTCATTGTGGCCAAATGGTTTCATATGTATAGTCAAAGTAACGCCCCCACGATTTCAAGGGGAAACCGGTGCACAGACAACTCACGTTTCTGCACGAGTGCTAATGTGCGGCTTTTGCTTCATACAAACATCTTCGGATTAACATTTTCTTTTATGGCCGATTTTTTTATGTATAAATAGTTATCGGTGTGATTTTGAAACTTCATATTTCAGCGCAATACAATGTCCGTATCACTATTTCAATGTTGGGAAATGAGAAACATCAAGTTGCCTCAGATAGCAGGCGCAGATTTGTTTAACGTTTCTCTTATTTTTTTATTGTATAACTTTGTTCGGTGGCAATAACTCGCCTATTTGAATTCTACACGCGGTTCCTCAGCAGCAGCGCACATCTGTGGCCGGCGCCAAAGGCGTAAACGAGAGAAGCAGAGTTTGCAAACTTCCTCACAGGGACGGATTCCCTATCTCCGCCATTTCAGCGTTTTGCTCAATCTGTGAACTGCATGTGCGGTCAATTGAAGGAGTTTTTACGCCACTGCACATGTTAAAAAAAGTTTCACAACTTGTTATCAATTTACCGAACGTAGCTTATTAACAAGCGCAGTAAAGGTCCTGTGTTAACTAACTATGAGTCCAAGAGGGTGCTCCATCGGAGATGATTTAACCATCGGAGAGATTTTAATATTGTAGGCTCCTGTGCTTCTGGTGGTTATTTATTCAGTAGCCTACGTCCTTGACATTGTTAGCATTAATTGCAAAGTAACCAGCAGTCAAAATACAATAGCAGACAGATCGTTGGCTACAAATGTTGACACACAAATGTGATAGTTAAAGTTGGGGGGGGGGAGTTAAATCCAGCATTTACATCTGTGCTCAGTTCTGTCTTGGAATGCACAATAAAAATAAAAGTAGGCTAACACACAGTTTAATTACTGAAATGCAGATCAAACAACGTGTGAATTATAATAATAATAATGCACGGTCATTTTTGTTGCTTAATTTATATGTTCGTTAGTTTTTGGCTACATCGGATTTTCTCTGTTATTGTAAATTCACTTGATCCATTTACCCGTTTGGAGCCGACTGTGTCGATCACTGGATTCAGTCGACCAAAGAAAGCAATGATCAGTTTGAGTTGCTGATCTTATTATTATTATTATTTAACTTTACCGTTCATCTTGAAAATATCCATTAGGTCTGCATGCATTCTAAATATTTTTGTGACTTATTTGAAAACTAGATAGGCTGATGGCTGTCACACTGTAGGCTGATGAATACGTTAATGGTGATGATAAATTGTGATAATCAAATTATGTAGCCTTATTAGCCCTGTTCACGTCAACTGTAACTTAATTATGATGTGTATGGCTGTCCCACACTTATGTTATTCGAATTCAAACTTCCCCAGTTATAAATATACACAACGTGATAGGCTAAGAATAGAGTAGAATACATTTTATTTTCCCGTGAGGTAAATTCAGTTGTAGCCACCAGCAACAACAAAAAATATATAGACAGTAAACTGCATTCGGATTTGAAAGGGAACTTCAGCCAAACAATCATTATTTAATATGTTGGTCTTCGTCTTTAGAATAACCATCTATAATGTAACTTATTATGTGTCAATTATAACACTTTAGCCCACAACAAAGACAATGTACAGAACCCCACCCCAAACAGTGATGTCATCAGGTATTAGGTAACACCTCCTTTCCCTTATTGCAGATAATTGTTTCAGAAAATGCGGAGATCGGATTAAAAGAATACAAAACTCCAAAGTTGTTTTAAAATAGTGGGATAACGATGTATTACCGTTAAATATTAAATATATAAACGGCAATAGATTTGTTGCCATTATGCAGTGGCTATTCTGCAATTCAAATGATATATCCGTTAATTTAAATGATAAGCAATTATATCCAAATGATATCACGTCAAATAGTATTTTGCGGTTTTGTTTTCTACACATGAATTACATGTAAAACGAATTATTGTGAGGGTGAACCAGCATCTTATATTCCATCGACTGGACCGATTATATTTATTTCATGAATGGATATTTATTGCTCCAGAAAATATTAGCTATATATATCATTTTACATTTTGCAAGCTACTTATTCTTTTCCAGATATTTGTGTTGACATAATTCTAGAATTGTATTCTTCACAGGCACAAACTGTACTCAGGAAAAAAAGATACTAAAAAGTTACTTAAAACTAAAAGGTACAAAAGCTTGTCACTGGGGTGATACGCATATGTACATAAAATTGTATCCCTAGTCAGCAATACATTATTCAATTTAACCTTTTTTGCTTGCAAAGGGTACTTAGTACCCAAATAAAACATTATTGTACTTTTAGAGTACATTTGGGAAATGTGTTAGCCTTAAAGAACAACAATGTATCTCCACTGAGGTTACTTTGAGTTCTCTGTGTTTTCTGAAAATGGCAGAGATATCTTACCTCCACGTGCATCATCCTGTCTGAAATATCTGGAATTTGATCTTTTAAATGTAATCTTTTGTTCAAGCATGTTGTCCGTTGTTATTTTTTTCCATAAAGTGGGATTTGGTCGCTGATTCGATGCGTGCTCACAAGCTGATTCGATACGTGTTCACAAGCGGATTCGCATTTATTATTTAAGTTCTCGCTATTTAACTACGATTTAGGCTGTTTTCCATATGCAGGGGAACATCTGATAACTATAGGGTACTTTTAACAGGAGCAGCTATATAGATAAAGAACCTCATACTAAAATGTATCTTCTGAGGAATTATGATTCCTCGTTAATTTAGAAAGATTATGTAATTTCATCGATTTTTAGCGGTACAAAAAAAGCTTATCGGAATATTGATAACCGTATAAACGCTTTATTGAAGTTTCTATACTTGCCCTTTCCAGAATGCATTTACGCAATCCGTCCACTTGGTGGGAGTAGAGCTGCTTTCGAGCAGAACAACTATAGCTTAGGCGATTTTTCTCCGCAACACGTTAGAATTCCTTTGAATCGTAAACAAAATAGATAATTTTCCAAAGACAAAATGAATCATTTTTCAAAGGCAAGCCCAACCCCATCGCCAATTGCGTCAACGCCGTTGCATTGTCTAATTTTCGGAATAAATATAGGTATAAACTATAGATAAACTGTATTTATTCAAACTCAAATATTTTTATTTTACATACATTTGCACTGCTTTGAATTCACCCCATATCAATTTGTCGTATGAAAAAGACTAATCATATTAATGCTGTTAAATCAAGATGGAAAGTAATCGCGTTCCATCAAATCATTTTTGTGGAACACACTTAAAAGGAAGATTTAGTGCGCTGACTGTTTGGATGTAATTATTCATTTAACCTGTAGGTGTCAGTACTGTTACAAGTAAAATTATAATGTTCTTAAAATAAACACTTGTCATCGCCGTTAGACTTGTTAATATATATCAAAATGCTCAGATGGAAGGTTCCAATACGCAATCGTTCAAGATAATTTAATTATGACAATTTGTTTAACTCGCATCCAATGTGCTTTGAACTGATTTCCAATTGAAGCTACAGTCATCTCAGTAGGAAAATATACTATCCATGAAAATTACTTTTCTTCTTTTCAATCGGAACTTCTCACAACTGACCAAAAAAAAAAGACACTGTCGGCCAACTGACATTATCATTATGAGATGAAACGAATCAAAGATGGGGTTTTCCTATCTCTGACTTTGTTTTTGTAGGATGGCTGATACGAACTTCCCCAACTTGTTTGACAAATTTCGATCCAGTGTAGGCTAAAATTAAAAATTAAAAAATATATATAGACTGATATTAACGTACGGCACGTAGAGTACATATGTAACCTACAAAAATACGCATTAAAATGATATATCTGGCGTTCACAACTGAATTATGCGCGTCAGGCTTGACGCTTTCACTTTTTTGTTGTCATTTGTTAGAGCGACTAAAACAATCGCTTTATTAATCCTTAAAAACAACCAAATCTCAGAGCTGCGCAAAATACTGACTCCCGTTAAGCATGTCGTGTTTTTCCCCTCCTCAATATTTACGTTATTTTCTGTAGTTTCTCCATTAGTCTTAGTTCAGCTGCGCGAGACAGAACCTAATTCCGCCACAGCCACACACTTTAAAACATTACACGTCCACGTGCATAGATTACTTTAAAAGTCTTTCGAAAGAGAAAGTATAGCCAGGGGGGCATACCTAACTTCCACAACTTACTAATACTAATTAGAAAAGTCTTAAGTGATCGAGCAATAGGTTCCCTTTATTAACCGATTTCTCCTGTCTTCCAAACAAAAACAGATTGGCGCAAGGAAAGTTTAATTTTCGATCGTTATTTGTATTGTATCCATTATAACAATATTCTGACTCTGATTATGAGGCGAACAAAACATGAATAATTCTCATTTTGTTCAGTGTAGCCTCAAATTAGTCATCACATCAACTCGCACAGCCCAATTAAATGTCTGCCATTGCCAGTGACAGAATCCGCTATCCTGCATCTTTTCAGTTACATCGTCTTGGATTTGAAATGTGTGCTAAGAGCTAAAATGGAGTTAAAGTCTGCAAAACACTACAAGCACATTTTGTCCTGCTGTATTTAGTTTTATGAGGAATAAGATAACCTTACATCTTCACTAGAGCCAGCAATGCTCTGGAATATTATTGCAAAACCTACACAGTTGAAAAGAATGCTATATAAAAGTACTGTAAAATGCTATTCTCTGATTTAGCTATATAAAAGTACTGTAAAATGCTATTCTCTGATTTAGCTATATAAAAGTACTGTAAAATGCTATTCTCTGATTTAGCTATATAAAAGTACTGTAAAATGCTATTCTCTGATTTAGCTATATAAAAGTACTGTAAAATGCTATTCTCTAATTTAGCTATATAAAAGTACTGTAAAATGATACTCTCTGATTTAGTTATATAAAAGTACTGTAAAATGCTATTCTCTGATTTAGCTATATAAAAGTACTGTAAAATGCTATTCTCTAATTTAGCTATATAAAAGTACTGTAAAATGCTATTCTCTGATTTAGCTATATAAAAGTACTGTAAAATGATACTCTCTCTGATTTAGCTATATAAAAGTACTGTAAAATAATACTCTCTCTGATTTAGCTATATAAAAGTACTGTAAAATTATATTCTCTGATTTAGCTATATAAAGGTACTGTAAAATGATACTCTGTGATTTAGTTATATAAAGGTACTGTAAAATGATACTCTCTCTGATTTAGTTATATAAAGGGACTGTAAAATGATACTTTCTCTGATTTAGCTATATAAAAGTACTGTAAAATGATACTCTCTCTGATTTAGCTATATAAAAGTACTGTAAAATGCTACTCTCTCTGATTTAGCTATATAAAAGTACTGTAAAATGATACTCTCTCTGATTTAGCTATATAAAAGTACTGTAAAATGATACTCTCTCTGATTTAGCTATATAAAAGTACTGTAAAATGATACTCTCTCTGATTTAGCTATATAAAAGTACTGTAAAATGATACTCTCTCTGATTTAGCTATATAAAAGTACTGTAAAATGATACACTCTGATTTAGCTATATAAAGGTACTGTAAAATGATACTTTCTCTGATTTAGCTATATAAAAGTACTGTAAAATGATACACTCTGATTTAGCTATATAAAGGTACTGTAAAATGATACTTTCTCTGATTTAGCTATATAAAAGTACTGTAAAATGATACACTCTGATTTAGCTATATAAAAGTACTGTAAAATGCTATTCTCTGATTTAGCTATATAAAAGTACTGTAAAATGATACTCTCTCTGATTTAGCTATATAAAAGTACTGTAAAATGATACACTGATTTAGCTATATAAAGGTACTGTAAAATGATACTCTGTGATTTAGTTATATAAAGGTACTGTAAAATGATACTCTCTGATTTAGCTATAGAAAAGTACTGTAAAATGATACTCTCTCTGATTTAGCTATATAAAAGTACTGTAAAATGATACTCTCTCTGATTTAGCTATATAAAAGTACTGTAAAATGATACACTCTGATTTAGCTATATAAAGGTACTGTAAAATGATACTTTCTCTGATTTAGCTATATAAAAGTACTGTAAAATGATACACTCTGATTTAACTATATAAAAGTACTGTAAAATGCTATTCTCTGATTTAGCTATATAAAGGTACTGTAAAATGATACACTCTGATTTAGCTATATAAAGGTACTGTAAAATGATACTTTCTCTGATTTAGCTATATAAAAGTACTGTAAAATGATACTCTCTGATTTAGCTATAGAAAAGTACTGTAAAATGATACTCTGTGATTTAGCTATATAAAAGTACTGTAAAATGATACTCTCTCTGATTTAGCTATATAAAAGTACTGTAAAATGATACTCTCTCTGATTTAGCTATATAAAAGTACTGTAAAATGATACTCTCTCTGATTTAGCTATATAAAAGTACTGTAAAATGATACTCTCTCTGATTTAGCTATATAAAAGTACTGTAAAATGATACTCTCTCTGATTTAGTTATATAAAGGTACTGTAAAATGATACTCTCTGATTTAGCTATATAAAAGTACTGTAAAATGATACTCTGTGATTTAGCTATATAAAAGTACTGTAAAATGATACTCTCTCTGATTTAGCTATATAAAAGTACTGTAAAATGATACTCTCTCTGATTTAGCTATATAAAAGTACTGTAAAATGATACTCTCTCTGATTTAGCTATATAAAGGTACTGTAAAATGATACTCTGTGATTTAGTTATATAAAGGTACTGTAAAATGATACTCTCTCTGATTTAGTTATATAAAGGTACTGTAAAATGATACTCTCTGGTTTAGCTATATAAAAGTACTGTAAAATGATACTCTCTCTGATTTAGCTATATAAAAGTACTGTAAAATTATACTCTTTCTGATTTAGCTATATAAAAGTACTGTAAAATGATACTCTCTGATTTAGCTATATAAAAGTACTGTGAAATGCTACTCTCTCTGATTTAGCTCTATACAAGTACTGTAAAATGATACTCTCTCTGATTTAGCTATATAAAAGTACTGTAAAATGATACTCTCTGATTTAGTTATATAAAGGTACTGTAAAATGATACTCTCTGGTTTAGCTATATAAAAGTACTGTAAAATGATACTCTCTCTGATTTAGTTATATAAAGGGACTGTAAAATGATACTTTCTCTGATTTAGCTATATAAAAGTACTGTAAAATGATACTCTCTCTGATTTAGCTATATAAAAGTACTGTAAAATGATACTCTCTCTGATTTAGCTATATAAAAGTACTGTAAAATGATACTCTCTCTGATTTAGCTATATAAAAGTACTGTAAAATGATACTCTCTCTGATTTAGCTATATAAAAGTACTGTAAAATGATACTCTCTCTGATTTAGCTATATAAAAGTACTGTAAAATGATACTCTCTCTGATTTAGCTATATAAAAGTACTGTAAAATGATACACTCTGATTTAGCTATATAAAGGTACTGTAAAATGATACTTTCTCTGATTTAGCTATATAAAAGTACTGTAAAATGATACACTCTGATTTAGCTATATAAAGGTACTGTAAAATGATACTTTCTCTGATTTAGCTATATAAAAGTACTGTAAAATGATACACTCTGATTTAGCTATATAAAAGTACTGTAAAATGCTATTCTCTGATTTAGCTATATAAAAGTACTGTAAAATGATACTCTCTCTGATTTAGCTATATAAAGGTACTGTAAAATGATACTTTCTCTGATTTAGCTATATAAAAGTACTGTAAAATGATACACTCTGATTTAGCTATATAAAAGTACTGTAAAATGCTATTCTCTGATTTAACTATATAAAAGTACTGTAAAATGATACTTTCTCTGATTTAGCTATATAAAAGTACTGTAAAATGATACTTTCTCTGATTTAGCTATATAAAGGTACTGTAAAATGATACACTCTGATTTAGCTATATAAAGGTACTGTAAAATGATACTGTCTCTGATTTAGCTATATAAAAGTACTGTAAAATGATACACTCTGATTTAGCTATATAAAAGTACTGTAAAATGCTATTATCTGATTTAGCTATATAAAGGTACTGTAAAATGATACTCTGTGATTTAGTTATATAAAGGTACTGTAAAATGATACTCTCTGATTTAGCTATATAAAAGTATTGTAAAATGATACTCTCTGATTTAGCTATATAAAAGTACTGTAAAATGATACTCTGTGATTTAGCTATATAAAAGTACTGTAAAATGATACTCTCTCTGATTTAGCTATATAAAAGTACTGTAAAATGATACTCTCTCTGATTTAGCTATATAAAAGTACTGTAAAATGATACTCTCTCTAATTTAGCTATATAAAAGTACTGTAAAATGATACTCTCTCTGATTTAGTTATATAAAGGTACTGTAAAATGATACTCTCTGATTTAACTATATAAAAGTACTGTAAAATGATACTCTGTGATTTAGCTATATAAAAGTACTGTAAAATGATACTCTCTCTGATTTAGCTATATAAAAGTACTGTAAAATGATACTCTCTCTGATTTAGCTATATAAAAGTACTGTAAAATGATACTCTCTCTGATTTAGCTATATAAAGGTACTGTAAAATGATACTCTGTGATTTAGTTATATAAAGGTACTGTAAAATGATACTCTCTCTGATTTAGTTATATAAAGGTACTGTAAAATTATACTCTCTGGTTTAGCTATATAAAAGTACTGTAAAATGATACTCTCTCTGATTTAGCTATATAAAAGTACTGTAAAATGATACTCTTTCTGATTTAGCTATATAAAAGTACTGTAAAATGATACTCTCTGATTTAGCTATATAAAAGTACTGTGAAATGCTACTCTCTCTGATTTAGCTCTATACAAGTACTGTAAAATGATACTCTCTCTGATTTAGCTATATAAAAGTACTGTAAAATGATACTCTCTGATTTAGCTATATAAAAGTACTGTAAAATGATACTCTCTCTGATTTAGTTATATAAAGGTACTGTAAAATGATACTCTCTGGTTTAGCTATATAAAAGTACTGTAAAATGATACTCTCTCTGATTTAGCTATATAAAAGTACTGTAAAATGATACTCTCTCTGATTTAGCTATATAAAAGTACTGTAAAATGATACTCTCTGATTTAGCTATATAAAAGTACTGTAAAATGCTACTCTCTCTGATTTAGCTATATAAAAGTACTGTAAAATGATACTCTCTCTGATTTAGCTCTATACAAGTACTGTAAAATGATACTCTCTCTGATTTAGCTATATAAAAGTACTGTAAAATGTTACTCTCTGATTTAGCTATATAAAAGTACTGTAAAATGCTACTCTCTCTGATTTAGCTATATAAAAGTACTGTAAAATGATACTCTCTCTGATTTAGCTATATAAAAGTACTGTAAAATGATACTCTCTCTGATTTAGCTATATAAAAGTACTGTAAAATGATACCCTCTGATTTAGCTATATAAAAGTACTGTAAAATGATACTCTCTCTGATTTAGCTATATAAAAGTACTGTAAAATGTTACTCTCTGATTTAGCTATATAAAAGTACTGTAAAATGATACTCTCTCTGATTTAGCTCTATACAAGTACTGTAAAATGATACTCTCTCTGATTTAGCTATATAAAAGTACTGTAAAATGTTACTCTCTGATTTAGCTATATAAAAGTACTGTAAAATGCTACTCTCTCTGATTTAGCTATATAAAAGTACTGTAAAATGATACTCTCTCTGATTTAGCTATATAAAAGTACTGTAAAATGATACTCTCTCTGATTTAGCTCTATACAAGTACTGTAAAATGATACTCTCTCTGATTTAGCTATATAAAAGTACTGTAAAATGATACTCTCTCTGATTTAGCTATATAAAAGTACTGTAAAATGATACTCTCTCTGATTTAGCTATATAAAAGTACTGTAAAATGATACTCTCTCTGATTTAGCTATATAAAAGTACTGTAAAATGATACTCTCTCTGATTTGTTTAAATTCCTGGAAAATAAATGTACAGAAATGTCAAAAATGTTTCTTTATTGTAATTTAAAAACATAGTTTGAATTATTTTCATGTCAAATATTTACACTGCATATGACTGATTGACAGCAGTTTATTTTTTATTTTAACATAAACAAATGTCCCAACAGACATGTGGACAATCATTTTTTAGTACATTTCAATATTGAGTGTCCAACAATGTGTGTGTGTGATCAACCCGAACAGGGAACAATGTGTGTGTGTGTCTCACTGATCAACCCGAACAGAGAACAATGTGTGTGTGTCTCACTGATCAACCCGAACAGGGAACAATGTGTGTGTGTCTCACTGATCAAACCGAACAGGGAACAATGTGTGTGTGTCTCACTGATCAACCCGAACAGGGAACAATGTGTGTGTGTCTCACTGATCAACCCAAACAGGGAACAATGTGTGTGTGTCTCACTGATCAACCCAAACAGAGAACAATGTGTGTGTGTCTCACTGATCAACCCGAACAGGGAACAATTTTCCACTCTTCAGAAAATAATCAGGAGTTTAACATGTGTCTCAGACACAGAACTGTTTAAAATTTTACATTTTTTCTTCACAAACCCAACTTTGCAAGTAAATTTGAGTGGTTTCTGAACTTACCTAATGTAGCCTAAATAATGAAACGAGGCCCAGTCTTGCTTCTTTGAGCCTCTCCTGGTTCTTCATGGTTGTTTGTGAAGTAAGAAATGAGTTCAGAATAAATGTCGATTGAAACCCCGCCACAGATACTCATCACAATGTCCGCAGTGGAACGTTTGTAAAAAGACAACATTTTTACACATGTAACTGTCTCCTGCTATGCAACCACACCTGCTATGGACACTCCCTGTATCACTATGGTTACGGCCCCTTCCAAGTTAACTTTTTAGGTTGAGAGTTCAGAATAATCTTTTCCCTTTTTCCATATACTCGTGGACAACAGTAACATGACCCATCGAGTAGAAAGGGACAACTTGAGTGGCACAAATTGTGCTTCTGCAAAAGCCGACAGTCAGTAACGCTGTCTCCATTGTTCATATGATAAAAAGAGGGAGGACTTTGAGAACGGTGTTTCAGTGTGTATACAATATCCAGCATGCAAGGACTTGAAAATAGATCTTTACTTGTAAAAGATGCTTACAATCAGGCCCATCATAGAAGATGCTTAGATCAGGCACATCATAGAAGATGCTTACAATCAGGCCCATCATAAAAGATGCTTAAATCAGGCCCATCATAGAAGATGCTTACAATCAGGCCCATCATAAAAGATGCTTAAATCAGGCCCATCATAGAAGATGCTTACAATCAGGCCCATCATAGAAGATGCTTAAATCGGGGCCCATCATAGAAGATGCTTAAATCAGGCCCATCATAGAAGATGCTTACAATCAGGCCCATCATAAAAGATGCTTACAATCAGGCCCATCATAGAAGATGCTTACAATCAGGCCCATCATAGAAGATGCTTACAATCAGGCCCATCATAGAACCTTTCATATTGTTATTTGATATAATATTGAAAGCATCTCAAAACAAAGCTAATATCTTATGTTGATGGGATTTAGGATATGCAATAATATACGGAAGATCTAACTTATTACTTTAAATTCATGTTTGAACAGTTCCAAGGTTCATTTATTTGAATCAAAAGGGATCCTTTATTACACTCTATCAAGACCCCATGAGAGGGCAATGAAAAGACCCTTTAATTGCCAAATATCTCAGTGATTTTAACAGTTGTCATGGTTTTCTAGCCAAAAAGAGGTAATTTTGAGAATTTGCACATAATATTTTAGGTATTCAAGTTTATAATATTTAGAATAGAATTGTATTAGAGCTGATTTACCCAGTTCACTGTGAACTGCATTGTGTTCATTACTAGGGATAGCTGCTACAGTATGGGAAGAATGTGCTTTCTTATCTGTTCTGTAGTTACTTCGATGACCTTTCTGTATGCACTTACTGTACGTCGCGGAACTTTTCCACCCTAGCTCCCCAGTGGTGGAACGAACTTCCCATTCCCCTACGCTCAATACCAACCCTGCCTGCTTTCCGTCGTGGCCTGAAAACACACCTTTTCTGGGTAACACACCTTTTCAGGCTCCACCTGGACTAATACTTATCTAGGACCTCATGGTATGTCTTCTTGTCGAACTGTGTACTCAAGTTTATACTATTTAGAATAGAATTGTAGTAGAGCTGATTTACCCAGTTCACTATGAACTGCACTGTGTTCGTTACTAGGGATAGCTGCTACTGTATGGGAAGAATGTGCTTTCTTATCTGTTCTGTACTTACTTCGATGACCTTTCTGTATGCACTTACTGTACGTCGCTTTGGATAAAAGCGTCTGCTAAATGAATGTAATGTAATGTAATGATAATATTAAAACATTGCTCATATGCAACTTATCTAGGTTCAACATAGCATCAGTGACCTTTGACCTTAACTGTGTGTTACATTTATTTTCTAATAAAACACTACTTTCAAAAACAGCAGTAACCAAAATTAACAAAAAAGTGCACTTTCTTATAATAAAATGAACCACTTATACATAAGCACATAGCACATATGTTGGTACACCGTTGGAATATGTTAATAAATTACCTACTGAAAAGTATAAATTGAGTGTTTATATTGCAAGTAATGATTTCCACTGATGTTTAAAAGGAATATATGCTTGTTTAATTGAGCTTAGGTGTGTGTCAATACAGTGCACTCCAAAAGTGTTTGGACAGTGACACCATTTTGTTGTTTTGGCTCTGTACTCCACCACATTGGATTTGAAATGAAACAGTGACTATGAGGTTAAAGTGCAGACTTTCAGATTTAATTTGAGAATGTTTACATCCATATCAGGTGAACTGTGCATTTTTACACATAGTCTCCCCCATTTTAGGGCACCAAAAGTAATTGGGCAAATTGACAAACTTAAATAAAGTAATCATATTTAATATTTGGTTGCACATCCTTTGCATGCCATGACTTCCTGATGTCTGTGACCCAACAACATCAAAAGACTCCTCAGAAAAAGAAGCTTGAGAAAGGAGAGACCTGATAAAGGAGAGACTTGAGAAAGGAGGAGACCTGAGAAAGGAGGAGACCTGAGAAAGGAGAGACTTGAGAAAGGAGGAGACCTGAGAAAGGAGAGACTTGAGAAAGGAGGAGACCTGAGAAAGGAGAGACTTGAGAAAGGAGGAGACCTGATAAAGGAGAGACTTGAGAAAGGAGGAGACCTGAGAAAGGAGAGACTTGAGAAAGGAGGAGACCTGATAAAGGAGAGACTTGAGAAGGGAGGAGAGCTGATAAAGGAGGAGAGCTGAAAGTTCAGGTGGAACTACAATGAAAGGAAGAAGAGGCCTTTGGTCTTTTCTCACCGGCTCAGCAGTGCGATTAAACTCTGTACAGAACCAGGCACCTTTGTGCAGTGAACCTGTGCACTTTTCTGGGATTTTCCAAGTGTGAATGGTCAGTTTACAGAGCTCCTCTCTGATGAAACGTGGTCACACTGTTAGCGTGTTGAGAGTAGCTCCTCTCTGATGAAACGTGGTCACACTGTTAGCGTGTTGAGAGTAGCTCCTCTCTGATGAAACGTGGTCACACTGTTAGCGTGTTGAGAGTACAGAGCTCCTCTCTGATGAAACGTGGTCACACTGTTAGCATGTTGAGAGTACAGAGCTCCTCTCTGATGAAACGTGGTCACACTGTTAGCGTGTTGAGAGTATTTGAGTGAATGGTCAGTTTACAGAGCTCCTCTCTGATGAAACGTGGTCACACTGTTAGCGTGTTGAGAGTATTTGGTGTTAATGTCGTCTGAGGTTTCTGCTGGTGTGGGAAACGAATGCTTCCTACGCGGTTCTGCAACAACTGACGATACCGGTTTGAGACGTCAACAGGTCGCCCCAGCATGGAGCCCCGATTGGTCACATCAGCAGGTCGCCCCAGCCTGGAGCCCCGATTGGTCACATCAGCAGGCCTAGCACCTTGTGGCCTTCACCTTCCAAGCTCCGCTCCCGTGACTGGGACGGGACACATCCCAGGCAATAGGGGGCGCTGTTGGAAGTGGAGTATGGTTGTAAAGCAAGCAGGGACCACTCTTCTCTCTCGACCAAATTTAAAAAAATGTATAATCAAGGGCCCATGATGGGGACTATGGCTCATAGGAGATGTCATCTTCCTGGAGAGACATGAAATCTCGCTCTTAATTCCCAGCGCTCATTAAAATAAAAAGTCCTTGTTAAAGGCACGCTTCACAAAGAGTGGGGGTGGTGAGTCCAGTGTACTGGCGGAATTCCAAATGCAACTCTTTCAGTCTGGCCACCTATTCATCCAGTAGTTTAACAAGCGAAATAAATACTGGCCTCTGTGTTTCAGCTGATGTTTGGTTAGTATTCTGGCTGGTAATCACTCAGGTGGGTACTACATATTAGTGTTTGTTGAGCTGAGTAGCTCTGTATAAAATGCAATCAAAATATAAACATCCGAAAAAAAAAATTTTAAAAGCCTCAGTCACATGACATTAGATCCAATTGGGAGAGCCCAACTGAATTTCTATAATGGTCCCAAATGAAACCAAAACTGGAGATTATAACTGAGGAAAGCGTGTTTTCACTGAGTAACTGAGGAAAGTGTGTTTTCACTGAGTAACTGAGGAAAGCGTGTTTTCACTGAGTAACTGAGGAAAGCGTGTTTTCACTGAGTAACTGAGGAAAGCGTGTTTTCACTGAGTAACTGAGGAAAGCGTGTTTTCACTGAGTAACTGAGGAAAGCGTGTTTTCACTGAGTAACTGAGGAAAGTGTGTTTTCACTGAGTAACTGAGGAAAGCGTGTTTTCACTGAGTAACTGAGGAAAGCGTGTTTTCACTGAGTAACTGAGGAAAGCGTGTTTTCACTGAGTAACTGAGGAAAGCGTGTTTTCACTGAGTAACTGAGGAAAGCGTATTTTCACTGAGTAACTGAGGAAAGCGTGTTTTCACTGAGTAACTGAGGAAAGTGTGTTTTCACTGAGTAACTGAGGAAAGCGTGTTTTCACTGAGTAACTGAGGAAAGCGTGTTTTCACTGAGTAACTGAGGAAAGCGTGTTTTCACTGAGTAACTGAGGAAAGCGTGTTTTCACTGAGTAACTGAGGAAAGCGTGTTTTCACTGAGTAACTGAGGAAAGCGTATTTTCACTGAGTAACTGAGGAAAGCGTATTTTCACTGAGTAACTGAGGAAAGCGTGTTTTCACTGAGTAACTGAGGAAAGCGTGTTTTCACTGAGTAACTGAGAAAAGCGTGTTTTCACTGAGTAACTGAGGAAAGCGTGTTTTCACTGAGTAACTGAGGAAAGCGTGTTTTCACTGAGTAACTGAGGAAAGCGTGTTTTCACTGAGTAACTGAGGAAAGCGTGTTTTCACTGAGTAACTGAGGAAAGCGTGTTTTCACTGAGTAACTGAGGAAAGCGTGTTTTCACTGAGTAACTGAGGAAAGCGTGTTTTCACTGAGTAACTGAGGAAAGCGTGTTTTCACTGAGTAACTGAGAAAAGCGTGTTTTCACTGAGTAACTGAGGAAAGCGTGTTTTCACTGAGTAACTGAGGAAAGCGTGTTTTCACTGAGTAACTGAGGAAAGCGTGTTTTCACTGAGTAACTGAGGAAAGCGTGTTTTCACTGAGTAACTGAGGAAAGCGTGTTTTCACTGAGTAACTGAGGAAAGCGTGTTTTCACTGAGTAACTGAGGAAAGCGTGTTTTCACTGAGTAACTGAGGAAAGCGTGTTTTCACTGAGTAACTGAGGAAAGCGTGTTTTCACTGAGTAACTGAGAAAAGCGTGTTTTCACTGAGTAACTGAGGAAAGCGTGTTTTCACTGAGTAACTGAGGAAAGTGTGTTTTCACTGAGTAACTGAGGAAAGCGTGTTTTCACTGAGTAACTGAGGAAAGCGTGTTTTCACTGAGTAACTGAGGAAAGCGTGTTTTCACTGAGTAACTGAGAAAAGCGTGTTTTCACTGAGTAACTGAGGAAAGCGTGTTTTCACTGAGTAACTGAGGAAAGCGTGTTTTCACTGAGTAACTGAGGAAAGCGTGTTTTCACTGAGTAACTGAGAAAAGCGTGTTTTCACTGAGTAACTGAGGAAAGCGTGTTTTCACTGAGTAACTGAGGAAAGCGTGTTTTCACTGAGTAACTGAGGAAAGCGTGTTTTCACTGAGTAACTGAGGAAAGCGTGTTTTCACTGAGTAACTGAGAAAAGCGTGTTTTCACTGAGTAACTGAGAAAAGCGTGTTTTCACTGAGTAACTGAGGAAAGCGTGTTTTCACTGAGTAACTGAGGAAAGCGTGTTTTCACTGAGTAACTGAGGAAAGCGTGTTTTCACTGAGTAACTGAGGAAAGCGTGTTTTCACTGAGTAACTGAGGAAAGCGTGTTTTCACTGAGTAACTGAGGAAAGCGTGTTTTCACTGAGTAACTGAGGAAAGCGTGTTTTCACTGAGTAACTGAGAAAAGCGTGTTTTCACTGAGTAACTGAGGAAAGCGTGTTTTCACTGAGTAACTGAGAAAAGCGTGTTTTCACTGAGTAACTGAGGAAAGCGTGTTTTCACTGAGTAACTGAGGAAAGCGTGTTTTCACTGAGTAACTGAGGAAAGCGTGTTTTCACTGAGTAACTGAGGAAAGCGTGTTTTCACTGAGTAACTGAGGAAAGCGTGTTTTCACTGAGTAACTGAGGAAAGCGTGTTTTCACTGAGTAACTGAGGAAAGCGCGTTTTCACTGAGTAACTGAGAAAAGCGTGTTTTCACTGAGTAACTGAGGAAAGCGTGTTTTCACTGAGTAACTGAGGAAAGCGTGTTTTCACTGAGTAACTGAGGAAAGCGTGTTTTCACTGAGTAACTGAGAAAAGCGTGTTTTCACTGAGTAACTGAGAAAAGCGTGTTTTCACTGAGTAACTGAGGAAAGCGTGTTTTCACTGAGTAACTGAGGAAAGCGTGTTTTCACTGAGTAACTGAGGAAAGTGTGTTTTCACTGAGTAACTGAGAAAAGCGTGTTTTCACTGAGTAACTGAGGAAAGCGTGTTTTCACTGAGTAACTGAGGAAAGCGTGTTTTCACTGAGTAACTGAGGAAAGCGTGTTTTCACTGAGTAACTGAGGAAAGCGTGTTTTCACTGAGTAACTGAGGAAAGCGTGTTTTCACTGAGTAACTGAGGAAAGCGTGTTTTCACTGAGTAACTGAGGAAAGCGTGTTTTCACTGAGTAACTGAGGAAAGCGCGTTTTCACTGAGTAACTGAGAAAAGCGTGTTTTCACTGAGTAACTGAGGAAAGCGTGTTTTCACTGAGTAACTGAGGAAAGCGTGTTTTCACTGAGTAACTGAGGAAAGCGTGTTTTCACTGAGTAACTGAGAAAAGCGTGTTTTCACTGAGTAACTGAGAAAAGCGTGTTTTCACTGAGTAACTGAGGAAAGCGTGTTTTCACTGAGTAACTGAGGAAAGCGTGTTTTCACTGAGTAACTGAGGAAAGTGTGTTTTCACTGAGTAACTGAGAAAAGCGTGTTTTCACTGAGTAACTGAGGAAAGCGTGTTTTCACTGAGTAACTGAGGAAAGCGTGTTTTCACTGAGTAACTGAGGAAAGCGTGTTTTCACTGAGTAACTGAGGAAAGCGTGTTTTCACTGAGTAACTGAGGAAAGCGTGTTTTCACTGAGTAACTGAGGAAAGCGTGTTTTCACTGAGTAACTGAGAAAAGCGTGTTTTCACTGAGTAACTGAGGAAAGCGTGTTTTCACTGAGTAACTGAGAAAAGCGTGTTTTCACTGAGTAACTGAGAAAAGCGTGTTTTCACTGAGTAACTGAGGAAAGCGTGTTTTCACTGAGTAACTGAGGAAAGCGTGTTTTCACTGAGTAACTGAGGAAAGCGTGTTTTCACTGAGTAACTGAGGAAAGCGTGTTTTCACTGAGTAACTGAGGAAAGCGTGTTTTCACTGAGTAACTGAGGAAAGCGCGTTTTCACTGAGTAACTGAGAAAAGCGTGTTTTCACTGAGTAACTGAGGAAAGCGTGTTTTCACTGAGTAACTGAGGAAAGCGTGTTTTCACTGAGTAACTGAGAAAAGCGTGTTTTCACTGAGTAACTGAGAAAAGCGTATTTTCACTGAGTAACTGAGAAAAGCGTATTTTCACTGAGTAACTGAGAAAAGCGTGTTTTCACTGAGTAACTGAGAAAAGCGTATTTTCACTGAGTAACTGAGAAAAGCGTATTTTCACTGAGTAACTGAGGAAAGCGTGTTTTCACTGAGTAACTGAGAAAAGCGTGTTTTCACTGAGTAACTGAGAAAAGCGTATTTTCACTGAGTAACTGAGAAAAGCGTATTTTCACTGAGTAACTGAGAAAAGCGTATTTTCACTGAGTAACTGAGAAAAGCGTATTTTCACTGAGTAACTGAGGAAAGCGTGTTTTCACTGAGTAACTGAGAAAAGCGTATTTTCACTGAGTAACTGAGAAAAGCGTATTTTCACTGAGTAACTGAGAAAAGCGTGTTTTCACTGAGTAACTGAGGAAAGCGTGTTTTCACTGAGTAACTGAGAAAAGCGTGTTTTCACTGAGTAACTGAGGAAAGCGTGTTTTCACTGAGTAACTGAGGAAAGCGTGTTTTCACTGAGTAACTGAGGAAAGTGTGTTTTCACTGAGTAACTGAGGAAAGCGTGTTTTCACTGAGTAACTGAGGAAAGCGTGTTTTCACTGAGTAACTGAGAAAAGCGTGTTTTCACTGAGTAACTGAGGAAAGCGTGTTTTCACTGAGTAACTGAGGAAAGCGTGTTTTCACTGAGTAACTGAGGAAAGCGTGTTTTCACTGAGTAACTGAGGAAAGCGTGTTTTCACTGAGTAACTGAGGAAAGCGTGTTTTCACTGAGTAACTGAGGAAAGCGTGTTTTCACTGAGTAACTGAGGAAAGCGTGTTTTCACTGAGTAACTGAGGAAAGCGTGTTTTCACTGAGTAACTGAGGAAAGCGTGTTTTCACTGAGTAACTGAGGAAAGCGTGTTTTCACTGAGTAACTGAGGAAAGCGTATTTTCACTGAGTAACTGAGGAAAGCGTGTTTTCACTGAGTAACTGAGGAAAGCGTGTTTTCACTGAGTAACTGAGGAAAGCGTGTTTTCACTGAGTAACTGAGAAAAGCGTATTTTCACTGAGTAACTGAGGAAAGCGTGTTTTCACTGAGTAACTGAGGAAAGCGTGTTTTCACTGAGTAACTGAGGAAAGCGTGTTTTCACTGAGTAACTGAGGAAAGCGTGTTTTCACTGAGTAACTGAGGAAAGCGTGTTTTCACTGAGTAACTGAGGAAAGCGTGTTTTCACTGAGTAACTGAGGAAAGCGTATTTTCACTGAGTAACTGAGGAAAGCGTGTTTTCACTGAGTAACTGAGGAAAGCGTGTTTTCACTGAGTAACTGAGGAAAGCGTGTTTTCACTGAGTAACTGAGGAAAGCGTGTTTTCACTGAGTAACTGAGGAAAGCGTGTTTTCACTGAGTAACTGAGGAAAGCGTATTTTCACTGAGTAACTGAGGAAAGCGTGTTTTCACTGAGTAACTGAGGAAAGCGTGTTTTCACTGAGTAACTGAGGAAAGCGTGTTTTCACTGAGTAACTGAGGAAAGCGTGTTTTCACTGAGTAACTGAGGAAAGCGTGTTTTCACTGAGTAACTGAGGAAAGCGTATTTTCACTGAGTAACTGAGGAAAGCGTGTTTTCACTGAGTAACTGAGGAAAGCGTGTTTTCACTGAGTAACTGAGAAAAGCGTGTTTTCACTGAGTAACTGAGGAAAGCGTGTTTTCACTGAGTAACTGAGGAAAGCGTGTTTTCACTGAGTAACTGAGAAAAGCGTGTTTTCACTGAGTAACTGAGGAAAGCGTGTTTTCACTGAGTAACTGAGGAAAGCGTGTTTTCACTGAGTAACTGAGGAAAGCGTGTTTTCACTGAGTAACTGAGGAAAGCGTGTTTTCACTGAGTAACTGAGGAAAGCGTATTTTCACTGAGTAACTGAGGAAAGCGTGTTTTCACTGAGTAACTGAGGAAAGCGTGTTTTCACTGAGTAACTGAGAAAAGCGTGTTTTCACTGAGTAACTGAGGAAAGCGTGTTTTCACTGAGTAACTGAGGAAAGCGTGTTTTCACTGAGTAACTGAGGAAAGCGTGTTTTCACTGAGTAACTGAGAAAAGCGTGTTTTCACTGAGTAACTGAGGAAAGCGTGTTTTCACTGAGTAACTGAGGAAAGCGTGTTTTCACTGAGTAACTGAGGAAAGCGTGTTTTCACTGAGTAACTGAGAAAAGCGTGTTTTCACTGAGTAACTGAGGAAAGCGTGTTTTCACTGAGTAACTGAGGAAAGCGTGTTTTCACTGAGTAACTGAGGAAAGCGTGTTTTCACTGAGTAACTGAGGAAAGCGTGTTTTCACTGAGTAACTGAGAAAAGCGTGTTTTCACTGAGTAACTGAGGAAAGCGTGTTTTCACTGAGTAACTGAGGAAAGCGTGTTTTCACTGAGTAACTGAGGAAAGCGTGTTTTCACTGAGTAACTGAGAAAAGCGTGTTTTCACTGAGTAACTGAGGAAAGCGTGTTTTCACTGAGTAACTGAGGAAAGCGTGTTTTCACTGAGTAACTGAGGAAAGCGTGTTTTCACTGAGTAACTGAGGAAAGCGTGTTTTCACTGAGTAACTGAGGAAAGCGTATTTCACTGAGTAACTGAGGAAAGCGTGTTTTCACTGAGTAACTGAGGAAAGCGTGTTTTCACTGAGTAACTGAGAAAAGCGTGTTTTCACTGAGTAACTGAGGAAAGCGTGTTTTCACTGAGTAACTGAGGAAAGCGTGTTTTCACTGAGTAACTGAGGAAAGCGTGTTTTCACTGAGTAACTGAGGAAAGCGTGTTTTCACTGAGTAACTGAGAAAAGCGTGTTTTCACTGAGTAACTGAGGAAAGCGTGTTTTCACTGAGTAACTGAGGAAAGCGTGTTTTCACTGAGTAACTGAGGAAAGCGTGTTTTCACTGAGTAACTGAGAAAAGCGTGTTTTCACTGAGTAACTGAGGAAAGCGTGTTTTCACTGAGTAACTGAGGAAAGCGTGTTTTCACTGAGTAACTGAGGAAAGCGTGTTTTCACTGAGTAACTGAGGAAAGCGTGTTTTCACTGAGTAACTGAGGAAAGCGTGTTTTCACTGAGTAACTGAGAAAAGCGTGTTTTCACTGAGTAACTGAGGAAAGCGTGTTTTCACTGAGTAACTGAGAAAAGCGTGTTTTCACTGAGTAACTGAGAAAAGCGTGTTTTCACTGAGTAACTGAGGAAAGCGTGTTTTCACTGAGTAACTGAGGAAAGCGTGTTTTCACTGAGTAACTGAGGAAAGCGTGTTTTCACTGAGTAACTGAGAAAAGCGTGTTTTCACTGAGTAACTGAGAAAAGCGTGTTTTCACTGAGTAACTGAGAAAAGCGTGTTTTCACTGAGTAACTGAGGAAAGCGTGTTTTCACTGAGTAACTGAGAAAAGCGTGTTTTCACTGAGTAACTGAGAAAAGCGTGTTTTCACTGAGTAACTGAGGAAAGCGTGTTTTCACTGAGTAACTGAGAAAAGCGTGTTTTCACTGAGTAACTGAGGAAAGCGTGTTTTCACTGAGTAACTGAGAAAAGCGTGTTTTCACTGAGTAACTGAGGAAAGCGTGTTTTCACTGAGTAACTGAGGAAAGCGTGTTTTCACTGAGTAACTGAGGAAAGCGTGTTTTCACTGAGTAACTGAGAAAAGCGTATTTTCACTGAGTAACTGAGAAAAGCGTGTTTTCACTGAGTAACTGAGGAAAGCGTGTTTTCACTGAGTAACTGAGGAAAGCGTGTTTTCACTGAGTAACTGAGGAAAGCGTGTTTTCACTGAGTAACTGAGAAAAGCGTATTTTCACTGAGTAACTGAGAAAAGCGTGTTTTCACTGAGTAACTGAGGAAAGCGTGTTTTCACTGAGTAACTGAGGAAAGCGTGTTTTCACTGAGTAACTGAGAAAAGCGTGTTTTCACTGAGTAACTGAGGAAAGCGTGTTTTCACTGAGTAACTGAGGAAAGCGTGTTTTCACTGAGTAACTGAGGAAAGCGTGTTTTCACTGAGTAACAGAGGAAAGCGTGTTTTCACTGAGTAACTGAGAAAAGCGTGTTTTCACTGAGTAACTGAGGAAAGCGTGTTTTCACAACCTGCTGTTTCAGAGCATAAATCTGCGCCTCTGCATCTGTTCTTTCCTGCAGTACAACAATCTTCACTCAAAAGCTTTGTGGGGATCAGGCAGGAAAACGAGTGTGGGGATCTAAAGCTGGAATGGTGAGGGTGCCAGCATGTGAGAAAGAGATATTATATATAGATAGATAGATATATATAAAGGTTGAGTCTCTTTCAAATATAAGTGAGAAAAGCCCAGCATGGTAAATATCTGCATTTGTTTAAAGTCTATATGAACATCCTAAGCCTTCCAATGCCCCTAGAAGAGCAGCTAATTAAACTGTTTTAAAAAAAAAAAAAAATCCGTTTTCGAACTGTATGTGCATATGATCTGCCATTCAATACACGTCATCATAATTATGCGCACGTGGGCATGAAGAGACATCTGTCATATCAAATTTAACACCAAAACAATTAGAACTGAATCTGTACTTGCATGTGTGTTTACTGTGGTAAAAATGTGACTTTAGAGCCGGTGCTGTTTACCGTGTTCAGCACTTTAGCTAAATTACTTAATTACATTATTTCAGCCATACAGAAACAAGTTTATTCCTGGCAAAGTTTATAAGCTTGATTGTTTCCAGTGGATTACACTGCTAACACATGCTTATGGACGCACTGGTAAAACACCCATGTGAAAAGCAGTGTGGCTACCTTACATTTTTCTAATATGTGTTAATATATTATTTACATACATATTTATACATCAAATATATTAGGTCAATGACAGTTCAGAATTATGTTTAGCCTCAAATCCTATATAATTAGGTTTATTATAGTGAATTTAAAATTTGAATTTCAGTGCACAATTGTACAAGCTGCCCGCAAATGCTTATTTACGGAAATCAACATCAATTAAACATTTTTCTGTAGATTCAAGAATGGATTTTTATGAGCTCTGCTGAAATAGAAATAGACTATGCAATCAACGGTTCTTCTGGATCCCGAGTGTTTTGGCAGCCTGTTGAAAGTGGAAAAATCAGTAACTGATGTTGAAACTGAGAAGAAGGTCTAACTTGAATTAATTAAACTAGTGCAATGTCAAAAGCGAGATTTCCATGTACATGTTTACATGACACGTTTAACAAAACGATAATGTTTTACGAACGCTACGACACACGGTTCAAATTGGAAATGGATGTGTTATTGTGTTAAACTATATCATTAACATACTTTTGTGTGCATTTGACTTCTACAAATCGTATCGTGATTCACATTTCTAGACATAGGCCTACGTTCGGTCGAATCAAGACAAAATCTATTATTTGCCGTTTTCACAACATTTCGATTTCAGCCATCTCGCTCATGTTTATGTCAGACTATCGGCCTATATCAAAATATCGTCGGCACTTTGCGATTTTATTTTATTTTTTTAAGTAGAAGACGACCTATAGTGATTTCCACTCAGCCCCTTGTTAAGCTCTGTAAAACGGGCCTAGTTATGAGGCTCCAGCGCTAGTGGAGGAGACGCCATTAACGAATACTGAACCCGAACAGAAGCGCGTGCGGCAGCATATTCGCAGATGGAGGGTGACATACACGAATAATAATGTTAGCTGCTGTGCTTTAATGTACTATACGCTCATGATACTTAGTGATAGTATACCATTTAAAGCGTCGATTCTTTCCACCAAAAAAAACAAAACAACCAGTGATATTATGGTATCGTTCAGGACTAAAATACAACGACCCACCTACCTACGCTCTCGAGACTCCGAGGAATACTCACAGTAAAGACCATAGTACAATAAAGGATGTCGGTAGGCATTGTTTATAGCCAAAATACCTTTGTAAACCGCTCTTTATTTTACATGAGCTATTACAAAACTGCCCTTTAAACCCATATAGACTACTCCCATCTTTCCCCCTACCCCTTTCTCTTAAACTGTAACCATCCTCTAACGCGTCAGTTTCAATACCAACAGATGGTTTTCAGCGCTTTATAAATGAAATGTAAAAAAAAAATATATAATATCGGTGTAATTTCCAGCGCACTCGTGAGTGCGCATGTGTTGTCCACAAAGGCATATCGCCTCCTATACCAACTCCAGCGGAAGGCTTTTCCTGAAGACGAGATTGTCTCGTGCGCACGGCTCCTCCAGCCCTTTCTCTCGCTACTCCAAGACCACGTGGTTTCCTCTTTGCAAACAAAAAAAAATGTAGTCAATTTTTTTTCGAGTCGGTTTAGAGGCGGTGCCATCGCCAGTCAGAAGGAGAGCTCTGTGACAGTGCGGGTACGACTCGAGGTTGAGGGGCAGAGAGAGTGAGGAATTTTCCCCCCGATCCCGCCATAGCACTACCTGCTACCACTACGCCACCATTACCACCACCACATTAATCCAAATAAAACATTTTAATGCCGTGTGCGATCATTAAGCGGAAGGTGCCGAAGTATCGATTTCTCCGCATCTCTACGCGCTAAGATAATTGGACTGAACCAGAATACAACAGTGCCGTTAGCATAACTTTTTTATTTTAATTTTCATTTAAAGATTTCCCATCCTTTTCGGTTTGTTTTGCATTCTTATTTTTATGTGTTTTATTTTCTCGTTCTTGCGTTCGACAGATTTCGGTGCGCTTTTTTAAAAGAAAAAACTTTTTGCTATTTCTTTCTTTTATTGGAGGATCTCTACAGTTGTCATTCTTCAACATGAACAAGCTATACATTGGAAATCTTAGTGAAAACGTGACTCCTGAAGACTTAGTTAAAGTCTTTGAAGACTGCAAGATTCCGTTCTCTGGACAGTTTCTCTTGAAAACTGGTTATGCGTTTGTTGACTGTCCGGACGACCAATGTGCTATGAAAGCCATTGAAACATTTTCTGGTAAGTAGCTAATTGAATGTAATGGGTGCTTCATTACCGCGGTACCTTCATGTCGATTTTATTCAGTCGGGAAACGTCCTAATGCGCTCATTTATAAAGCTTGTCTTTCCACTTAAGGTTGTCTCTTCAAAATACATGTGTAGTTTAAAGGTTTTGGAATGAGAGAAGGTATGACATATTTATTTAAATAAGTCTAAAGTCCGAAGCTGACCAACAAGGTATTCAACTTTTAAAGGGGAGGGGGCGTATTGAGAGGAGAGAAGGATATGCATATAAAGAAATACGCTAAATATAGACTACAGATTTCTGAAATCATTCTGCAATCATTGGTTTGGATGTGAAATATTATAAGCATGATACTGAACAGAATAATAATTCCACATTTGATCATCCGATAGCCTATTTTGGCCTCTTAGCTAAGCGTTTTCGTTGTGCTAGCAGAACTGGAAGCTACTGTGGGTTTGCATGAGTAGGCTCTGTATATTCGGATCAGCTATAGAGTCAAATGGTACCCCTCCCCCTTTTGGACAACAAGCCACTATAGCGAAAAAAATGTATTATAGTTACATTTAACGAATTAATCGATCAGATTCAATGTTATTCATCTTTTTCGATGAGAAACCGGTTATAATGATGAAAAATAGCATTAAGAAGGAGGGCACAACTGACTTTGATTGTGTAAAATGTCTTTTCATGATTTTGCACATATGTAGCATGTGATGTGTGCTGTATAGCGCGAAGGTCGCCATGCTGTTCGTGTGTTGTGCTTGAAGTAGATCACAGTCCAAACTCTGGCGAACGAATATATGATCCTTAGATAAATGTTTAAATACATTTCAATGATAACATACCCAAAACCAGAAAAGAGTAAAAGGAAGAAGTCGTAAAAATATTTAATCTAAACGCTATTAAAAGTTCATTCTTGATTGTGTGGTCGTGTATTGAAAATGAACCTAACGTTCGTCAAGGGCAGAAAGGAACAGTCACATTTTAAAGTCTATTTTAGAGATAAAACAATTGCATTGTCTGAATTACTCAACCAATCTGTCGAAATGACCATGACGCTTTTCACATCGTAGCCTATATACCACATGGAATTCGCTGTATATTAGTAGCTACGTCATTTAAAAAATAAATAAAAAATTAAAACTTGAAAGGGGTTCACAACAACTACAAAGTTTCCATTTAAAGTAACATTTGGAGTGAGAATTTATATTTCTGCAACCAATTAAATAAATAGTAAATAAGAAATTGCCCGGCTAGCAAGTGAATGGAGGAGGTAATTTATATATGAAACATTTGTGTTCCAGGTAAAGTGGAGCTGCACGGTAAACGCATTGAGGTGGAGCACTCTGTCCCTAAGAAACAAAGGTATTTGGTACTTAACTGTCATTAATTTGTCCACTTCCATGTTTGGCCTCATTGTAACATTGTGTTTGACGGAATGCAGTAGTTAGAAAATGTACGAGTTTCTATGTTGCAGCTGGCTGGTCTGGGCCTGCTCCAGGCTTCTTGGAAAACATAACCATAATCATGTTTTGAAAAAAAGTTACGTGGCCTATTTCTGATGTAAATTTGAAGAAATGCATTGTTTAACGAGATGTAGGGTATGTTCAGTCGGATTTCAGCATATAATTACGTGTGCTATCACTATGTATTTACATACAAGTGTAGGCTACTGTTCTCAAGACCGGAATTCACGTTTGTGAATAAAAAACAAACAGAAAAAAGAGGAATATAACCAAACTGGTTTCAAACGCATGTGGATCACTAGTTGCAATGCATTTGAATTGCCTCGGCTCTTTAGGCGATGCAAGGCCTCGTTTGAAAACGCGTGGAGGTTCCGGCACGCCTTTAATTATTCTGCCCCATTTTCTCCTATGTAGGATTTCTTTAGGATAGCTGACTGCTACAGTAAGTCAGCTGTTTTGTTGCGTATTGGTCTTTCTGCTTCAAATAGTTAATCTAAGAAAAATACCAATTTAAAAGTTAAATACGATTCATTACAAGGCCTACTTCGCCAATCTAATTACTTAAACCGGGGGAAAAAACAAGAAAACTTTTACGTTGTATGTCACACTGGGCCTGTCGCAGTCATGAGTAGCGCTATACAAATATACATGGTTGGGAAGTAGGTTGTATTTGTCATTGTTATGGTAATGAACACTCCCGAAGTGGTTGGTGTCTTCACTGTTTTCAGTCTCGTAGATTTGGTAAAAGCAATATTGTTGGGCTAACTGTATACTCTTTGGAGCCAGGACATCAACATCTTTGAAACATGAATGGTTGAAAGATTTGTTGGTAGAGATGTTTTGCCTTGTCCCTGAACTCAACATTATTTGAAATATCGCTACTACTCTGCCTATAATGTTGATGAAAATGCATCAAGATGTGGAATGTAGGGAATGAATGTGTTTGGGGGGGGGGGTTCTTATGAATATAGCTAATTCATTTTTTTAATTACATTTTTTTTTACTAGAAAAAAACAAAACAGTGACCCCCCACACATACACACACACACACACACACACACACACACACACACACACACACTGTATTTATTGCTGCCCTTCTGTGCCCTGCTACCCCTCCCCTTTCCACTCAATTGGTTTCTCCCCTTTTTTTTGGGGGGTCGGTTGCTTGTTGATAAAATAAGTAAATATTCAGCCATTGATCATGAGCCCCATATAACACCAGACTACTGAGACTATGACTCTGTGTGGGAGAGACGGGGACAGTGTGTTTCCCCCACCTTTTCTTTTGATAACTCCTATTCACTAAACTTTTATGTCATTCTTCTTTAGAAAAAAAAAAATATGGCTTTTATGTTAACATTCGATGGATGGAGTAATTTAAGTGCTTTATTCAGAATGGAAATTGAGTACACACATTTTTGATTGCTTTTCACAAGATTCAGACCCATATTTGTAATCATAGTTTAGTGTTCTTTAGGCGGATGTAGAGTTGTGCAAATGTTCACAACTCACTGGTACTCCAAAACATTTTTAAGCTGGAAAATGTATTTTGGCCATTTCTGATGTTCTAAAGGTAGGTTGAGGGTGATACAGATAACTTGTGAATTAATAGCCTACCAACCTAAGTTTTGTATTTTTCTGAATAGTGAGGGACGGTTATTTTGAACATTCCTTAGTTACTTTTAAGTATATCTGCCCTTAAAATGGTTTTTTACAGTTGTGGCTTTTAACCTTATGGGAATATATGTGGGAAACCCTTCATTACTGTGCTTGTGTCCACAGGTAGGAATTTTAAAACGCATTTAAATGTTTTTTAAACATGGTGATTCAGTTGTTCGTAGTCTTTGTTAGGCTTTTGTGTAGCGTGATAAGTCAGGTTTTGCATAAAGCTGAATTATGATACACTTTTTGGCTGCTACAACCACAATGACTTTATTACTGTTAAATTAAATACTAAACTGTACAACATTTTCAAAGGCTTGATGGCAAGATGACCAGATTACACATGACCATAAATGGAGGGAATTTGGGAATTTATAGACAATTTATAGACTCATTGAAATCTAAAAACATGTAGGTTAGGCTTTTTGGAGGTGGGGAGCGTTAACAGGGCATTGCTGGAAAAGACCATGTGTGCTCAGTCAACCTACCTTGTATAAATAAAGGGTAATAAATTAATAAAAATTGATATATAAATGAGTTTTAATGACACATCTTACCTGGATGTCTTGTGTTTCTTGTATTCCTGTGTTTTCTTGCATTCTGGATTCGTTTTAATAACATGCTTATTTAGTTCTTTTAAGTAAGTTTTAAATAATGGATTCATTTTAGGTGAATTCCAGTTTGTGTGAAAGTTAAAAATAAAAATGGTGGCATAAAGGGAAATGTTATATTACTGCTTTTATTAGAAAAGGTCACAGACAGTTTATCTCAATCTCTAAACTGCCTTGAGACAATATTTGAACACACATTGTTCTGGTTGAGTTTTTGGATTTGTTTTGTTGACGGTGGACCTGTTCAGGTTTGTGTCACATTCCACAACTGAAATGGATGGACATTATCTGAAGCACACGGCAAGTCTATTTTAAGGGCACCCCCATTTCTTAGTTTGCTTATTGTGTACGTGCAGCGGACTCTCTTCGCTGTTGACCCTTGCAGCCAATTTTTTAAATGAATAAATGTTTTTGCTGAATGTTGCAGAAAGTCGTGTTCTTACGCCCGCTTCTTTAAGTAAAGGTGAAGGGAAGGACTGTGATTGACGGCACAACCATGTGTTCTGTGGCGTACAGAGAGAAAAGACCAGCGGATAAGGGAGAGCCTACAGTGTGCACCCCCACCACGCATACATTAACACTCCTGCTCCTCCTCATGGCTGTATACACAGGGACTGAGGGAGCTGAATAAAGGCTCTCAAAGATTCGGTCTTCATTAACAATGATCAGATTTTACTGAAAATACAGAGATACCAATGATGACTGCCATCATGTAAACTTACCTTTGATTGGTTAATGATGACTGCCATCATGTAAACTTACTTTTGAGTGGTTAATGATGACTGCCATCATGTAAACTTACTTTTGAGTGGTTAATGATGATTGCCATCATGTAAACTTACCTTTGATTGGTTTGTACCAGCATGCATTGCATTGTAAATAAATAGTCTGAATTACAGAGGGATTGAAGTTTGTGTCCAAAGCTGTTTAGCTCCTGACATTTAGGAATAATGCAGTTTTATTTTGCATGTTTTGTGGATTTGAACTTCATAAACGAGTTTTTTTCGTCTTCATATTATGTGGTCTATATACAGGTCATGCGGTTTATGTCCACAGTAAATGTGTATGCATTACCTTCTCCATCAAGAATTCCGAGGTGCAGGTCACAGTCTTTGCGTGGGGTGGAGGTCACAGTCTTTGCGCGGGCTTCACTAAAATGTCTTCATTCATTTAGTCATCCTTGCTATTGATGTGAGCATGAAAGATATTTTGTATAAAGTGTAACGGTTTCTAACCAAAAGAATGCACTTTGCTATATGCTGTCCAAGATGTTTTAACCTTTCCATTAAGGTGCATTTTTCAGTTTGTATCCCCAAAGAAACGATTTGCTCTGAGTTTATTTGAATGCTTTCCAATGTGTTAATTTAACCTCATCTCCCAAAAAGATGTAGACATCAAATGACAATTGCAGTCCAGAAAAATATATGTGGGACAGAGCTGTAGGGCTATGAATTCAGGATTACAGTGAGTTTAGTGGGCAGGGCCACATACTACGCACACGCACGCACGCACGCACGCACGCACGCACGCACGCACACACACACACACACACACACACACACACACACACACACCTTCTCACTGCCTTAAGGCTGACGAGGAATTTCTCATTTGTGTGAGCGTGCTGTTTGCACCTTTGTGTCGAGATCGTTTTCTAGCACAAAGACTTGAAAGTGAAGACAAACAACGGCCAGGTTTCTCGTTGCAGCGCTCTGAAATTCCGGGTGTTTCTCTCAAACTTATTGTTAACCAGATAAAGAAAGATCGCATGATTTCACCGATCGGCACTTTACTATTGGCTGCTTGTGGCCCTTGTTTGTCGTACATTGTGCTGAAGTTTGTTGTACGTTGTGCTGAAGTTTGGTGTACGTTGTGCTGAAGTTTGTTGTACGTTGTGCTGAAGTTTGTTGTACGTCACTCTCGGAGTCTCGTTTGTAACTGTTCCTTGAAAGCAGTCCGAGGAAAAGCGTGCCGTTGCTCTTTTTGATTACATTCATTACTGTAATTGTTTGTTGTGTAAAACTGCTCTGTAATTACAGTAGTTTGCCTCCCAACCATCTTCTGTGACAGAAAAACAGACCGAATGACGGCCTGGAAATATTCTGCTGTGTTCTGGTCAGTCAGAAAATTAATGTTTTGTCATAAAATTCTTCATTTAGCTTACAGCCAGTGCAGTCCAACACAAAACATTTTAATACACCATCGTAACTGACCGTTATGGCACGGTAAAGTGCTAATGATATGAAATTATTGAATGAAAACATTTTGTTTTTCACCTCACAAAAATCATATCTACATATTAAAACCAAAATACAGACGCTTGTGGTTTAGGAACACTGGCTATGGAGAAAAGGGAAGAAGAGCATCACACCTGGGCGTTGTTATGGAGATGACTGAAAAGCATCACACCTGGGCATCGTTATGGAGATCTGAGACCTATAACAGGAAGGAATATTCTCTAGTGGAAAATGTTCCCCAAACTAACGTTTAGCAAAGACTGCACAGTTAGAGAAAGAGGAGCATGCGCACGCGTGTGCCGTGGGCTCAGGATCATATGATTTGCCTCACGTGGGGCCAGCTGCATGTGGCAATTGAGCCGAAACTGTGGCGTTGCATGACAACTTCCTGGTAGCCTTTCCTTTTTACGCCTCCTGCACTGGATGGCCGCACACAGATGGGTGGGGTGTGGAAGCATAAGGTTGGAAAGAGACAGAGGAAGAAAATGTGCGCTGTCTCTTTTAAGAACCCCCCTCTCTCCCCCCCTCTCCCCCTCCCATCCCCTCCCCCCCACCACTACCACCACCAAACCCTCCAAACTCCTTTTCTCTGGTTCGAACCATCTGTTCCGTTTTTGAAGGGGCACAGCCCTGTAGTTCCCAGGTTCCCCGATTCCATGTACCTCTTTGCTCTCGGCCACCACCACAAATACCCCCGTTGTACCAAGAAAAGGTTGTGAAATGGCCTGGTGTTCTTTGAAATTGGTGAAAATATATGTTACTGACTTGAAGGAAAGCATAGGGGTGTATTCATTGGTTTGTTTTTGAATGGAAGAGTCTTTGTGGTTCAGTTGAATAAGATCCAGTCAAGTCTGCATGTGGACTGCACCACTTCCATCTGATTATTGGCTCGTCTATCCAGGCAACTTGAGGTAAGAAAAGCACAACAGGAATAGAAAGCAAGTCAGGTGTTCCTGTTTCAGACTGCGCAAAGACCTGCAGTCCTTCTCAAAGCAGAGACCTGCAGTCCTTCTCAAAGCAGAGACCTGCAGTCCCTCTCAAAGCAGAGACCTGCAGTCCTTCTCAAAGCAGAGACCTGCAGTCCCTCTCAAAGCAGAGACCTGCAGTCCTTCTCAAAGCAGAGACCTGCAGTCCCTCTCAAAGCAGAGACCTGCAGTCCTTCTCAAAGCAGAGACCTGCAGTCCTTCTCAAAGCAGAGACCTGCAGTCCTTCTCAAAGCAGAGACCTGCAGTCCTTCTCAAAGCAGAGACCTGCAGTCCCTTTCAAAGCAGAGACCTGCAGTCCTTCTCAAAGCAGAGACCTGCAGTCCTTCTCAAAGCAGAGACCTGCAGTCCTTCTCAAAGCAGAGACCTGCAGTCCCTCTCAAAGCAGAGACCTGCAGTCCCTCTCAAAGCAGAGACCTGCAGTCCTTCTCAAAGCAGAGACCTGCAGTCCCTCTCAAAGCAGAGACCTGCAGTCCTTCTCGAAGCAGAGACCTGCAGTCCTTCTCGAAGCAGAGACCTGCAGTCCTTCTCGAAGCAGAGACCTGCAGTCCTTCTCGAAGCAGAGACCTGCAGTCCCTCTCAAAGCAGAGAAGGCTTTTAGAGCACAGAGCCTTTCGAGGGATTGTAGCCTGTAGGTTTGGAGTTTTGAAATTGAGTGTGTATGCATGCGTGTGCTTGTGTGTGTGGGAGATGCTTGAAGTTGAGACCACCAAAGTTGCATGGAAACATAAGGATATGGGAATACACCAGTAATTAGTGTCAGCATTTGACTTGTAAAAATCTTTCAAAGCGTAATCTGTAATTTATTTAATCCAAAAGAAAACCATCTTGTAATTTTTAATAGTGCGAATAGTATTTAAATAACAGAGGAGGATTATGCCTTAAATATTAAGTATTATTTGATGTGGCCAACATTTGATTCGTTTTATTGTGTATATAACCTGTGATATTAATTAAATAATTATTCTTTCTTGTGAAAATGGTTTTGCTCAATGTGTGTCCAGTCTAGACTTGAGCTTAGTCTGATAGCAGTAAAATTTATCTTAAGTAAGTAATTTAAGCCAGCCGTATGTTCTAGGGATACTTTAGGAATTGGTGATTGATTAAAGTAATTTAAAATAACAGAAACACTTGCCTTGCTCAATGTTAAAGACAAAGCCCACTGTAGTCTGTAGAATCTAAATCTTGGAGTAAATATGACATAATTCTTGTACTCAACATTGTGTTCTTAAAAGCCAGTTATATAACGAGGGCAAGAGATCTGGATTCTTCAATTGGTTATTTGCATAAGAATTTGGCAATTAAACAGTTAAATTCACTAGTAAAATACTGTTGCTTTAATGTCAATGAAAGGGAGTTAGAAAACATGTAAAAATAGATTTAAATGAATATTGCTTTAAATGGGACTTAATAGGAGTTGGTAGTTTTGTGTTGTGTTGCGTGCGATCACCAGGCAGTTACCTGCCGAAAATCACCTGTAAGAAATGAGATGGTGAAAGTAGTTTGAGCAGTACGAGCTGAAGCTTAGCATGGGGTTAGCAGTAGTTTGAGCAGTACGAGCTGAAGCTTAGCATGGGGTTAGCAGTAGTTTGAGCAGTACGAGCTGAAGCTTAGCATGGGGTTAGCAGTAGTTTGAGCAGTATGAGCTGAAGCTTAGCATGGGGTTAGCAGTAGTTTGAGCAGTACGAGCTGAAGCTTAGCATGGGGTTAGCAGTAGTTTGAGCAGTATGAGCTGAAGCTTAGCATGGGGTTAGCAGTAGTTTGAGCAGTATGAGCTGAAGCTTGGCATGGGGTTAGCAGTAGTTTGAGCAGTATGAGCTGAAGCTTAGCATGGGGTTAGCAGTAGTTTGAGCAGTACGAGCTGAAGCTTAGCATGGGGTTAGCAGTAGTTTGAGCAGTATGAGCTGAAGCTTAGCATGGGGTTAGCAGTAGTTTGAGCAGTATGAGCTGAAGATTAGCATGGGGTTAGCAGTAGTTTGAGCAGTACGAGCTGAAGCTTAGCATGGCGTTAGCATTTGTTGAAGCAATGAGATGAACCCAGATGATCCCTAAATGCTTTGCCAGTTTGGCTTCATTTGTGTTCGATGTTCAGGGAAAGTGAGGGGCGGTAACCTTTCTTGAATTATTATTTTTTTGATACTTGTTTGAGTTCCGTCTGAATGTTTGAAGATCTGAAATACAATCGGGTGTCTGCCCCATCCCCCCATATTCAAAGCTGAATATTTAATAATTTCCCCCTGAAGGGTACAGATATTACCTTAGTGTGATGGGATGCTGCATTGTAGCATGTGGTTTATTCCCAGTATTTTACAAGCTTGGTTAACATCACTCTCAATGCTGTGGAGAAATTCGGGCACACATGATGTCACAATGGCGTATGACGGCACCATTACCTCAGTCAATCCTCTGAGTCTCACAAACTGCTCCTCTAGCTATACAAGATGGGGGGGGGGTTCCAAAAACAGTGCGTACAATCTGTGGACCTTATCTGGCGGGTTGTCGCATAATAAGATTGGCTTGGGGAAATTGGCTTCCTAGTGCTTTTTGTACTGAAATGAGCTAATGTAAATTGGCTGAGGAGTTAAGTTAGTGAGCTCCTTCAGGTATGCAGGTGAGTGAGTGATTACAGTCATAGCAGTTTGATTTGGACAGAGACCCAAACCCTAACCCTCTTGTGTGAGATGAGAAATGTTTACGTCTGCTGTCAAATAATCAAGCAAAAGAAGCAAAGTGTTATTGAGTGTTGAGTACTTCAGTAATTCAACAGTAATATTGTGCTGAATATGTTTTAACGTCACATCCCAACCACATATCTAGATTACAGCTATTCCATGTGACTTCTTCTAGTGTAGCGTAGCATGGAAGGTACTACACCGGTATAATTACCTGCATTCATGTCCAGGTGTGAAGGAGAGACCAGTACCATTTATACTATAGGTGCTGTTCCAACGCTGTATGGACGAGGAAATGTGTGATAATGAAGGTGTTCTTGTTCATGACAGATCTTATAGACTATATACTGGAGCATCCCTTGTGTGGTAAAGCAGGGCTAGGACAGATCTTATAGACTATATACTGGAGCATCCCCTTGTGTGGTAAAGCAGGGCTAGGACAGATCTTATAGGCTATATACTGGAGCATCCCTTGTGTGGTAAAGCAGGGCTAGGACAGATCTTATAGACTATATACTGGAGAATCCCCTTGTGTGGTAAAGCAGGGCTAGGACAGATCTTATAGACTATATACTGGAGCATCCCTTGTGTGGTAAAGCAGGGCTAGGACAGATCTTATAGACTATATACTGGAGAATCCCCTTGTGTGGTAAAGCAGGGCTAGGACAGATCTTATAGACTATATACTGGAGCATCCCTTGTGTGGTAAAGCAGGGCTAGGACAGATCTTATAGACTATATACTGGAGCATCCCTTGTGTGGTAAAGCAGGGCTAGGACAGATCTTATAGACTATATACTGGAGCATCCCTTGTGTGGTAAAGCAGGGCTAGGACAGATCTTATAGACTATATACTGGAGCATCCCCTTGTGTGGTAAAGCAGGGCTAGGACAGATCTTATAGACTATATACTGGAGCATCCCCTTGTGTGGTAAAGCAGGGCTAGGACAGATCTTATAGACTATATACTGGAGCATCCCCTTGTGTGGTAAAGCAGGGCTAGGACAGATCTTATAGACTATATACTGGAGCATCCCTTGTGTGGTAAAGCAGGGCTAGGACAGATCTTATAGACTATATACTGGAGCATCCCTTGTGTGGTAAAGCAGGGCTAGGACAGATCTTATAGACTATATACTGGAGCATCCCTTGTGTGGTAAAGCAGGGCTAGGACAGATCTTATAGACTATATACTGGAGCATCCCTTGTGTGGTAAAGCAGGGCTAGGACAGATCTTATAGACTATATACTGGAGCATCCCTTGTGTGGTAAAGCAGGGCTAGGACAGATCTTATAGACTATATACTGGAGCATCCCTTGTGTGGTAAAGCAGGGCTAGGACAGATCTTATAGACTATATACTGGAGCATCCCTTGTGTGGTAAAGCAGGGCTAGGACAGATCTTATAGACTATATACTGGAGCATCCCTTGTGTGGTAAAGCAGGGCTAGGACAGATCTTATAGACTATATACTGGAGCATCCCTTGTGTGGTAAAGCAGGGCTAGGACAGATCTTATAGACTATATACTGGAGCATCCCTTGTGTGGTAAAGCAGGGCTAGGACAGATCTTATAGACTATATACTGGAGCATCCCCTTGTGTGGTAAAGCAGGGCTAGGACAGATCTTATAGACTATATACTGGAGCATCCCCTTGTGTGGTAAAGCAGGGCTAGGACAGATCTTATAGACTATATACTGGAGCATCCCTTGTGTGGTAAAGCAGGGCTAGGACAGATCTTATAGACTATATACTGGAGCATCCCTTGTGTGGTAAAGCAGGGCTAGGACAGATCTTATAGACTATATACTGGAGCATCCCCTTGTGTGGTAAAGCAGGGCTAGGACAGATCTTATAGACTATATACTGGAGCATCCCCTTGTGTGGTAAAGCAGGGCTAGGACAGATCTTATAGACTATATACTGGAGCATCCCCTTGTGTGGTAAAGCAGGGCTAGGACAGATCTTATAGACTATATACTGGAGCATCCCCTTGTGTGGTAAAGCAGGGCTAGGACAGATCTTATAGACTATATACTGGAGCATCCCCTTGTGTGGTAAAGCAGGGCTAGGACAGATCTTATAGACTATATACTGGAGCATCCCTTGTGTGGTAAAGCAGGGCTAGGACAGATCTTATAGACTATATACTGGAGCATCCCTTGTGTGGTAAAGCAGGGCTAGGACAGATCTTATAGACTATATACTGGAGCATCCCTTGTGTGGTAAAGCAGGGCTAGGACAGATCTTATAGACTATATACTGGAGCATCCCTTGTGTGGTAAAGCAGGGCTAGGACAGATCTTATAGACTATATACTGGAGCATCCCTTGTGTGGTAAAGCAGGGCTAGGACAGATCTTATAGACTATATACTGGAGCATCCCTTGTGTGGTAAAGCAGGGCTAGGACAGATCTTATAGACTATATACTGGAGCATCCCTTGTGTGGTAAAGCAGGGCTAGGACAGATCTTATAGACTATATACTGGAGCATCCCCTTGTGTGGTAAAGCAGGGCTAGGACAGATCTTATAGACTATATACTGGAGCATCCCCTTGTGTGGTAAAGCAGGGCTAGGACAGATCTTATAGACTATATACTGGAGCATCCCCTTGTGTGGTAAAGCAGGGCTAGGACAGATCTTATAGACTATATACTGGAGCATCCCCTTGTGTGGTAAAGCAGGGCTAGGACAGATCCTATAGACTATATACTGGAGCATCCCCTTGTGTGGTAAAGCAGGGCTAGGACAGATCTTATAGACTATATACTGGAGCATCCCCTTGTGTGGTAAAGCAGGGCTAGGACAGATCTTATAGACTATATACTGGAGCATCCCCTTGTGTGGTAAAGCAGGGCTAGGACAGATCTTATAGACTATATACTGGAGCATCCCTTGTGTGGTAAAGCAGGGCTAGGACAGATCTTATAGACTATATACTGGAGCATCCCTTGTGTGGTAAAGCAGGGCTAGGACAGATCTTATAGACTATATACTGGAGCATCCCTTGTGTGGTAAAGCAGGGCTAGGACAGATCTTATAGACTATATACTGGAGCATCCCTTGTGTGGTAAAGCAGGGCTAGGACAGATCTTATAGACTATATACTGGAGCATCCCTTGTGTGGTAAAGCAGGGCTAGGACAGATCTTATAGACTATATACTGGAGCATCCCTTGTGTGGTAAAGCAGGGCTAGGACAGATCTTATAGACTATATACTGGAGCATCCCTTGTGTGGTAAAGCAGGGCTAGGACAGATCTTATAGACTATATACTGGAGCATCCCCTTGTGTGGTAAAGCAGGGCTAGGACATATCTTATAGACTATATACTGGAGCATCCCTTGTGTGGTAAAGCAGGGCTAGGACAGATCTTATAGACTATATACTGGAGCATCCCCTTGTGAACAGTGTTTGAACAGTGTACAGGGAAGGTGATTGGACAGGGAAGGTGATTGGACAGTGTACAGGGAAGGTGATTGGACAGTGTACAGGGAAGGTGATTGGACAGTGTACAGGGAAGGTGATTGGACAGTGTACAGGGAAGGTGATTGGACAGTGTACAGGGAAGGTGATTGAACAGTGTACAGGGAAGGTGATTGGACAGGGAAGGTGATTGGACAGTGTACAGGGAAGGTGATTGGACAGTGTACAGGGAAGGTGATTGGACAGTGTACAGGGAAGGTGATTGGACAGTGTACAGGGAAGGTGATTGGACAGTGTGCAGGGAAGGTGATTGGACAGTGTACAGGGAAGGTGATTGGACAGGGAAGGTGATTGAACAGTGTACAGGGAAGGTGATTGGACAGTGTACAGGGAAGGTGATTGAACAGTGTACAGGGAAGGTGATTGGACAGTGTACAGGGAAGGTGATTGAACAGTGTACAGGGAAGGTGATTGTACAGGGAAGGTGATTGGACAGGGAAGGTGATTGGACAGTGTACAAGCCTCTGCTTTAAAAGGCATAGAGATGCACAAAAGATTTCCGTTTCTAAACCTGCTCGTCTTGATGGGGAAATTTTCTGTATCACCGAATCTGAGAAATGTTAATTTTAAGACTAAAAAGTTCCCTTTTTGTCAGCTTGTTTCGCTAAATTAACCGTATTCCTTTGTGAAACTTTCTGTTTTCATTTTGGAAGTCACTGCTCTTATGTGTTATGTGCATTCCTTATGTGTGTGTGTGTGTGTGTGTGTGTGTGTGTGTGTGTGTGTGTGTGTGTGTGTTTACCATGTTGGGGATTCAGTGGTTGAAATACTGGTGGTTTTTTTTGTGAGCGAGGAGTAACTGTTTGTTGCGTTCAGTGCGCAGATGGTGAATGAGGACTTTTACACAAGTGCAGGTGCTGCTCTGGGGTCTGTCCAATATCTTATGGAGACGGCGGGAGAGGCTTTTATTCTGAAAGCTGGGCTGCTTGTACTTTCCAGGAAACGGGAGGGTGTAGATCTGGTATTTTTACTGTTGTAACATTACGCATGGCGTTATGTAATCGCTTATGAACAGGAGAAGCCCGCTGATGTTCACCCTGACTGCTGAACATTGGCATTGAATGATGACAGTATGGCCCCAGGTCTTCCTTCCTAAGAACTGGTTACCACTAAGGCTGTTTGTTTAAGTGAATTTAAATGTATATTTGGCCACGTTTACCTTTTCTGTTTATAATGGTCTGTCAATAGTTTTACAGACTTCATCATAAGAATGTGAGAAGGGTAGATACTCTAGTCAAGACGTAAAGAAGTGTGTGTGTGTGTGTGTGTGTGTGTGTGTGTGTGTGTGTGTGTGCGTGCACCTGAATGCTGACACCAGCACACATTACCGCTTAAGAAAAAAGAGGAATTTTTGTTTTTCCCCCAAAATAAACACTTCTGCTTCTGAGTTTTAATGGCTACGTTCATTAAGAAAAAAAGAGCAAACCGTTACTTATCTAAAAGTGAGAAACTTTTGCTGGTGGAATTAATTACGGAGGCATTGTGAAAAGATCAATCGTGATTCTTGTCTTGTTACGTTCAGAAAAATGTCCAAAATAACCTAAATTTACTCTCAGAGCCTAAATTCTTAAAATGCATTTAATTTGATTAGTTTCTGTTAACTGACGGCCATTTGAAACCTTTCAGTTTTAATAGACGAGCAGGGTGTGAAATTGGCCCGCTGGTAAAATTTTGATTGTGGCTGGTAAAATTTCTAGCCGCCACTTTGGCCAGTAACCAACCAGGTTGTGTTGTATTCTAAAAGGTAATGTGTGAAAATGGCTGGTGATTACACAATTCACAAGCCACTCTGGCCAATGGGTGAAAAAGTACATTTCATGCCCTGTTTACAAGACAAAAATACTTACAAATAAACTTATCCTAGTTTGCCACTAACTAAACTTATCTACCCTCTAAAACTACAAAAACAGAATTATGTATATCAGTTATTTATAGTAGGAGAAATTGTACGCTCCCGATTTTCTGGATTCCAAGAATTAAGGGATACAGTGGTCAAACTGGCTCCCGTTTTGTGGAAGGAGAGAGTCTGTTTGGGTCTGGTGAGAGAGTCTGGTGTCTTGTGTTTGGGTTAGGGTTAGGGTTTGGGTTTGGGTTAGGGTTCTGGCCTTGTCGGGGTTGCTGGTTTGTTCCTTTGCGTGATTCTTTTCTTTTCTTTTTTTTACTCAGAAAAAAACATACATTTTCAACAGCTTTACTGGAGTTGAGGATTGTCTTTGCTTTGGGTGTTTTTGTGTTTTTTAAACATGAAGATGAAGTTAGTTTTTTAAGAAGAGGTTGTTCATACATGGTCCCTTTTCACATGTTTAATGTATTTTTTGGGGGGGAAGAGTATTGTTGCTCATCTAAATATTTTTAGAGGAACGACTTTCACAGTTTATTTTCACTGTCCAGTTTAATGATAATTAATCCGCATTTAGAGGTTCTGTCTCTTAATGATAATTCATCCGCAGTCGGAGGTTCTGTTTCTGAAACCCATTTTCTCCCACCCAGTGCCAGTACTGTTGGCCTCCCTAATCACCCGTTTCATTCTACATATTTTACAAAACTATTCCCATGTATCCAGGGTCCCTATCTAACTTTTTGATTTAACACGATTAATTAGTACACCTTTAGCTACGGTAACAAATACTCTCCCATTAAAAATGCAAGAATAAATAACAAAATGATGGCTTGGAAAAAGGAAAAGGCTTAAGATTAGATGTATATCTATTCTGGAATTACACTTTTACTCAGAAATCTATGTGCAAAGGGACACATTTTTATTGTATAAATAATGAATGAATAATAGCATGGTGAAATGTTGGTATTTATAAAACTTTTGTAATTTGATTTGCAAGCAGTAAGGCACTACCTACCTCCTCAGTTTCAGAAATGCTTCAGAGTTGTATTGGAACCATCAGCAGTAGAACAGTTTCTGAGTGAGAGGTTTCTGAATGGCAGGTGTGTATATGTAACACACTGCATTCAGTTAATCTCTCTCTCTTCTCTCCTCTCTCTCTCTCTCTCTCCCCCCTCTCTCCCCTCTCTCTATCTCCTCTCTCTATCTCCTCTCTCTCTTCTCTCTCTTCTCTCTCTCCCCCCTCTCCCCCCTCTCCCTCTCTCTCTCTCTCTCTCTCTCTCTCTCTCTCTCTCTCTCCCCTCTCCCTCTCTCTCTCATCTCTCCCCTCTCCCTCCCTCCCTCTCTCTCTCCCGCGCAGTTAAAATGGCCTCTGAGTCACATGTCTATCAAACAGGCATATGCTAGTATAGCCATGACGTACAGCTCATGCACTCATTCTGTAGGTTGGAGGCTCACCCCCAGCCCATGTGTAATCGTACCACATTCTAAAGACAAAATGGCACATCACACAAAGCGGTTATTTTTTCCTCAGATATTTTATCCTGTCCATGTGCATATATGGAACATGTATGTATACGTTAAGATTATGTTTATATGAAGTAATTCCTGTACTCCCTCTGACTCTGTGCAAGCTACCCTGTCTGTGGGGAGGTTTTCTGTGTTGATACTCACTGGGAAAGCTCTTTTTCTGTCTGTTTCATCACAGGAACCCTTCATTTAACTATAAAGATTTAATTTGTTGTATTATACTTGAAAAGCGATATAAAAGTGTTTTTAATGGAATGGTTTGTAAAAGCCACGTCCGTGAGAAAGGCAAGTATATAAATTGTTTGATGAAAAACATTAATATGAAATTTCTTCATTGCTGAATCTTTTTTTTTGTTGGGGTTTGATTTTTAACAATAAACCTTTTTTTAAAAGTATGTTTCTTGTGTAAAAGAGGGCATGGCTTCTTACGTCTAAATTAATTAATGTAACACAGATGGCTGTCGGTTTGGTATTAAAGTAGTCTACTAATAATTTACTTTAACCTTATTCAGACAAACCCCAGTATTTAAAGGCAATCACATTCTGTAGGTTGTACTTGTAACTAAATTTGATTGCTTACCAAATGCTGTTTTGGTTCCATAAAACATGTAATTGGTAGCACTAGTTTAAGTATTAATTGAATTAATGAGAGAAAACAACTATAGTCTCTATTAAAATGCATGTTGCTGGATCTATTTTTGCACATTTAAATTGTATTCTTTAGTTGACATTATTAATTATTCTGCACAGTACAAATTAAAACATAGAGGTGTAGTTCTCCTAAACACAGAGGTGTAGTTCTCCTAAACACAGAGGTGTAGTTCTCCTAAACACAGAGGTGTAGTTCTCCTAAACACAGAGGTGTAGTTCTCCTAAACACAGAGGTGTAGTTCTCCTAAACACAGAGGTGTAGTTCTCCTAAACACAGAGGTGTAGTTCTCCTAAACACAGAGGTGTAGTTCTCCTAAACACAGAGGTGTAGTTCTCCTAAACACAGAGGTGTAGTTCTCATAAACACAGAGGTGTAGTTCTCCTAAACACAGAGGTGTAGTTCTCCTAAACACAGAGGTGTAGTTCTCCTAAACACAGAGGTGTAGTTCTCTCAAACACAGCTGTGTTCTCATTGGTATTAAGTTAAATGTATCTGTCTAAATCTATAGATATACAAAACGCTCTTTAGAAGCGCAGAGTTTATTTACAGCGGAGGGGAAGTCTATCGCTTGTACACATGTATTAAGTGGAACATGGACTGGAGGGGGGCTTGTTCGACTCTGAATCCAAGCTTCTGATTGGCTGCCTCCTGTTCCTCTGCATGGCGGTATATTCTGTGCTCTCTATATCTTTTTGGGGTTCATAGATTCAAAACAACGCAACATCCGTGACATCATGGCCTTGAGGAAAGAAACTCCCCCTCCACAGTTCTTTCATCAGAAGTAATTGAAAACTGGGTTCATACTTATCCAACTCTTACGCTTATCCAAGTCTGAGTTTGCGCTTATCCAAGTCTGAGTTTGCGCTTATCCAAGTCTGAGTTTGCGCTTATCCAAGTCTGAGTTTGCGCTTATCCAAGTCTGAGTTTGCGCTTATCCAAGTCTGAGTTTGCGCTTATCCAAGTCTGAGTTTGCGCTTATCCAAGTCTGAGTTTGCGCTTATCCAAGTCTGAGTTTGCGCTTATCCAAGTCTGAGTTTGCGCTTATCCAAGTCTGAGTTTGCGCTTATCCAAGTCTGAGTTTGCGCTTATCCAAGTCTGAGTTTGCGCTTATCCAAATCTGTTAGAGGAAAAGGTTGAGCTGGTTATTAAATGTCTGATTATTCCTTTTTTACTTTAGAATTTTCCAAGGAAATGTTTAGCCAACTTTCAAATATTTGCAAGTCAGATGAATGTTTCATAAAATTTAAATAATAGTCCAATTGATGCCCTTTATTTGTCAAAATGCAGAGCAGAAAGAATATATGCAGGGGATGTCTAACTTTTGTCATTAATGGAGCAGGAAGCCAGTCCCTTTTTTATACTTTGAAACAGCACATTCTTTACGGAGCTTTGAGTTGTTTGTGTAACATGTACATGCTTATCATTTCAACATGTTGATGTATCTGATTTGGGTTTTAAGAATTCTACAGAAATATTTGAAGATTAAACCGAAGGAACGTTTCTGTGTGGAAATGCTAAAAGTGCAGGCTTCTAAGACCCCAGATAATCTTTAAATAAGAATCTGGAAAAAGGCCATTCTTTTTAATAAAGGCTCACGTTAAATTCTGGTTTATGGCTGTTTAACACCTACAAATACCTCTTAATTTTTCAGTAGATACAAAAAGTCGTGTCATTCTTTGCCACAAAATATGCCAGAGCTGCTCATATCCAGCAAGTATAAACATTTTTATGTATGAAGGAGAAAAAGGAAATGGTTCTAATTGTGTTACTAACCATTAGGAAGACAAGTTAAGATTTATTTTCATAAAGTTTAAATGAATTGAACATGAAATTAAATGTCCAAGTCTTGTTTGTGTTCCTCTACATGGCCGTGTCTCTTTTAAAATGCAATGTTTCGTACCATTTTTATTTATTGAAATCAAGTGGTCCGAGTTGTTTAAAAAGTTGAACTGAAAACTAGCAATTGACACCAATTTTAAAGTCTTTCTCAGAGTGGATGTGCTTTGCCTGCAATGACTCACAATATTGTGATCGACACCTCCTTGAACTGTAAATTTGATGATATTGTATTTGATCAGGAATATATTTGATGTGGTTATTTTTTTTGATTACATACTGCATTTGTGAAATGAGAGATGGCCCTTAATTGTGGAAATATTTAGGCTAATAGTAAGTTTCCTAAACAACTTTCAACATTAGCAAAGATGCAACAAGATGCAATATTTTCATGCATACATAAATATTTATTGAGAATTAACTAGATTATTAAATAAAACCCTTGAACTTACATTAAAGTAGTTATTTCCAAATGACATTTGCAGTTGACTAAAGGTTGCTTGAGCTACAGAGTTTTAAGTTAAATGAAACATGTTTTTATTAACACTAATTATAGAATCTTTGACTTTCCTTCTTACTGCTGTTTTTTTTTTACAAAAAAACTTTTCCATTAGAAAAGAAACTTGTTGCATTTAGTTTTCTTTGCTATAAATCTAAAATACATTTGAAACAAACAAAAAACAGAAACCCACAGTGGATGCTGATTTCCCAAATCAAAAGCTGTCTATTTTGTTAAGTTCAGTTTAAAAAAAAATATTTTTGTTAAAAGTAAAGATTTAATTTCAGGAAAAGAATTAGGAATATGATGTGTGGTTCAAACTGACTGGCTTTAATGTGTATGTATGTCCACTCTGAATGTGCATATTTCTGTTGCGGTTTACTGGTATTTTAAAGTTATCCCTGCAGATAACAAATTGATTAAGTTTTCAAGGAAAGCTAAATTACAAGTGATCAGAGGAAGGAATCTGTGTCAGGAGTCATACATTGAATTTCCTTTTGACTTTAACACATGTGTTTTATTGCTATATAGTAAGTTTATCATTGTGATGAAATAATATTGTGCACACATGATGAATGTAACCTGACACTAAACGAAAGCTTAATTTCAGCTTGGTACATCTGTTTCCAAATGATTGCAGTGTATTAATTGTTTAAACATTACCATCATGAATATAAAATTGTATGTTTTCTTGTGTTGTATCAAATTGTTACATTACTCAAGAAGTTTTAAGAAATTAACTTTGGAAATGGAAAACAAGTTTTCTTTTGAGTTTGTTTTATCTTAAAACATTTAACTTATGTTTATGGTGAGTGATTTTGGCATGTTTGTCTTCAAAGAAAACAATTATACAGGCTTGTCATTGATCTTTTAATAATGGTGATACAAATTGTTAGAGGCTGGGCATTGCATTATATTTTCGACTGTGGTATATAGTGGAGAAAAAAAACTGGATATGTTGGAATACATTATTACCATGACTGTCATGTATGCAACTGGGATGAGTGTTGGATATCCATTCTGCGAGAATCCTATGTCCGTGTTATTAATCGAAGAAAAACGGTGTAGTGATCTATCGCTTTATTGCTCTTCGCGTTTGCGTTGCTTAGAACTAAATTGGTTTGTACATTCCAGGAAGCAAGCGCGTTAAAAAGAACTCATGTATAATATGAGCGTATTTTATGGTTGCATTTGGCAGTATCACAGGAAGCGTGTATGGAGAAATGTTGTGTTCAACCACAACTATTACTCTAGACCAGGGGTGTCCAATCTTAACAAGGTCTTGATTTAAGACCACGATTCGTTAATTAGTTGGATCAGGTTTCGCAGTGCTGGGCTAAAACAAAAAAACCTGCACCCCGCACACCAGCCCTTTTCGGAAAATATTGTAGACCCCTGCTCTACTATTGTGTACGTGAAGCGTGTTGGTTTGCCGTCGTCACACTCCCGCCCTCATTCTTCTCTCTCCCGCTCTCCTGGTTGGACGGCGCAGTATCTCTGGGCGCCGCCTCTTTTACGGAGCTGTAGTACTCTCGTAGTTTACTGACTTTATGAATGAAGGCAGGTTTCCCCCTTCGTGCTGTTGCGGAAGGGCGGGTTTGGGGGGTGGGGGGCGCGCGCTCCGGAGTAATCGCGACATGACTTGGAGAGACGGGCACGAGAATGTTCGTTCGCACTTTTTAGTTTCGCAACCACTGATTTGCAGTTTCAGGGGAATGCCAGTTCTCTTAACCATCCGTAGCTCCATTTTTTTTTTGTAAACGATGCGCTATTACTCTGGTTCAAAAAGAGAAATAAATTATATTAATCTGCCATTATGTTAAAAATGTGAAACTATCTCCATAATATACCGGTGAAAATGTGTTATTTTTTTCTGTATTGGAGTAAAGGTTTTTATTTCTGTCAACTACATACATTTGTCAGCATCAATTTAAACTACCCTGTAACGACTACTGTCTGCCTGCCTGCGTCAGCTCTTCCGCTTGTTACAAAATGGCAGTTCTGTTAGATGCCACGATATCAATCTGAACATCACCATTGTTTGGTATGAATCATACGCCTTTAAACAAAAAATGGCTTGGCAGTGCTGCGGGCCTACAAGAAATATAGGCTACTGTTAATTCATCTGGAAGAAATTAAATCAACCCCCTCGAGCATTATGTTCTGACGTTACAATTGCATATTGGGTCCTTTATGTTAAATAGCCTACTCTTGGTTTTCTAGATTGTTCTCTTGTACCACGTGTGGCAGCGATTCATTGTGTTAATTGGGCGTTGTCAGGGAAAGATGGCCGCTTTCTCGCTTACATGGTTGTGTCATGCCAGGTCTGTGCCATTTACGGTGAAGGCACAACACAGAATGTGAATCAAAAGCTTATTTAAAAAGTGTTTCGTTCAAAAAGTTAACATCAGCCTATCTGTTAAAAAGAAAACGTTAATGTAACGTATGAACGCCGTTTTTACATTTCTGTCACAGGATTTCCAGTTTCTGTGGAAAATATAATTCGGAAACCTAGTTTTCACACTGACACATTCACCATTAACGTGTTTTTTGGGATATTTTTATGGAAAATATGCGTTATGTGTGTCAAAGGTGTAGATGTAGAACAGTTTGCTCAAGAAAATCGTAAAGTAGATATTTAGACATTCATTTAAAACCCACTTTAAATGTTTTAGGCAGGTTTATGGTTTTATGAAGACGTGTAATTAAGCAGCCAAAAGCATAACGCCAACAAATAGCCGCACTTTTCTGGATTCCTTGTAGGCTATACTTTCCTGGAGCAAATAAAGAATGCCCCTTTTGATTATGTTCGTTTTTGTGTTTTGGACATAGTCTCCTGAGGAGGTTAATAGGGCCTGTATATTGTTCATATGATTAACAATTATCCCTAATTCATGCGTGAGAACCTGAAGTCAGGCTAAATCGGGTGTCCTAATGTCCACGTAACATTAAATATTTTAATTTCAGCCAGTGTGCAAGCATAACTGTAAACCATGGGGTTTTCTTTGAAATGTGGGATTTGAACTGATTATCGGTTAATTTAGTAAAACGCTTGTATCTACTTATGTGGGATTCATTTAAAAATACGCCTGATACACCCCTTCGACATGAACGTATAGGCTAACCGTTATGATAAACGTAAAATGTAGAGGTTATACATATTTAAAAGCGAATTTGTGGCTTAACGTTACGCGAAAATGTGTTAGTTGCCACACAAATCTGAGGAGATCAGAGATGAAGTGCGAGGTTACAACGTTTTACAAGTAACAGTAAGTAATTTCACTGAACTTCGTTCAACAAAGCAGTGACAACACATTTTAGAGATTAGTAATCTGACTAAATTTGTTTTCGACAATGTTACTAATCCGGCCATATGTATCTCCTTCTTTACTCGGCACAACTGTGAAAGTATATGTGAACATGAACGAACATTTCAACAAGCTGTTTTCATTTCTCCCCCATAACTCTACTGTCGGAGCATAAAAGTGCATTTAGGTAGCCTGGTAGTATAAAGTGCATTTAGGTAGCCTGGTAGTATAAAGTGCATTTAGGTAGCCTGGTAGTATAAAGTGCATTTAGGTAGCCTGGTAGTATAAAGTGCATTTAGGTAGCCTGGTAGTATAAATTTGGTATGTTGCCTCTCTATCCCAGCGCACAAAATGGCGAACGGGACGGGGAGGCGGGGGAGGGAGCCACGGCGAGGTGCTTCTGTGTATTCTCAGTCTAACACAACGAGGCCTGTAACTGCACGATGAAATATGAACTTATTTCATGTGAAAGAATGTTAATTGACTGCCGCCAAATGTTCGCAGCGCGCGGAGAATGGCCATGCCACGTTTGCGCGCGCCAGGTAGCCATTTTACCAACATGATTCACATCCTTCATAGTCCCGTTGATCAGATTTAGTGCTTTTTTTGTGTTGGTTTTTAATTTAATTGTGCGCACTAATTTTATTTAAGCCATCACAGTTATTTAAGTAAAGTTTAATTTCACTATATGTATACAATTTTATTTATATATATATATATATATATGAATGGGCTAACCTCATATTGACATCACACAAAATGGAGGCTTGCAGACTGCCATCTTGCCATTACTGAGGCAGGTCATTACTGCAAGGAGTGTGAACTTTGACCCAGACTGAAGGCACATCCCCTCGGCTGCTAAATGGATTCCAGAGTTGTTTTTCTCGCTATTTCTCTGTACATCACCCACCGCAGCGACCCCACCTCGTCCAGGCTTGACATTCGCATATACGCAGACAAACGAGCATGCGCGCATTGTCCGGAAAATGCACACAGGGCCGCATAGCAAAATACATTTTTGCACGGTTGCCTCACATGTCACACAAAGTTACGAGGGTCATGCACACTGTAGGCTACTTGAATTGTCGAGTACTGGGGGAAACTGGGCTTTCGGTGTTGTTTTTTAAAGTTATGTGATGAACATTCCTTCTTGCAGTCCCGCATTTTGAAAGCAGTTACACTTTAATTCAAACGTTTGTTTAAAATTTCAGGAAATGCATGCTACGCTTTTCTCTCGCGCTGTTTTGCGCCTTGAACGTACGCTTTGGCAATTAATAAATTGCCGTTTGGCGCTTTTAAATCATGGCGAAACCATTCCTTTTAATTTCATTTCGGAATAATTTCGTGGCCCATGCCAACCTGGAAATTGTGTACTCATGGAAATGTGAAGTCTGTACAGAAATGATCGCTGCAAACATGTATAGTTAATTTTTTGTGGTGATATTTATTCGCCTAATTTGTGACAGAAAAAAAAATAGGTTACACTCCTTTGTTCAGTTTTAAATGATTTTGGTTTTGTCCTGACTTTCCTCTTTTTCCCAGAAAATGCATTTAGCTTTTTTTAAATTATATTGTCATATTTGGGATTAATACTTTGCAGGCTCTTACCTTCCAATAGGCTACAGTTGTAGATGAAATGTAAGAATATTTGTATGCAAATGTACAATTATACGGACACTACATACATTAAATAATGGTCTTATCTGAATGTTAAGATATGTTGCAAAACTGGTCAAGTAAAAATCCATTTGTTGTGTTTGTTGGTACTTCTGTTGCAATGGGAGACTGGCTTTAGCTTATACATCAGGAAAGTCCCCTCCTCCCCGCCCTAAAATGGCCATTTTAGATCTTCTAAAGCTTCAGCCTCTTTAAAGGTCCAGTTGTTTGCTGCACCAACACAGCCCTGCCCTTGTCTGCCCTCTGGCCCTTTTAAACTCCTCAACGAGAGGATTTCAAACCCAGCCGCGGGGTCAGGGGTCGAGATGTGTGGCTGGGAATCTATCGAAGAAACGGCAGGGAAACCCTCTCCCAATTTGTGGGCTGTGGCTTCCCTGTGTTTTTTTTTCTTTTAGGAGCTGTGGAATTCGGTGAGCAAAGAGGGAGGTGGGGGTTGGAAGGGATGGGTGGGGAGCTGGTGACGTAACAATGCAGGAGAGAACCTGCCTTTGCCTTCCACGCGCGATCGCTTCCGCAGGAGAGTGACATTCCTCGGTAGAGCCGCCAGTGGCGCTGAGAGAAACCAGCGCGTTCGCTCACCGGAGCGCGGCGGCTCTCCGTCCGACCTATTTGGCATTCCAAAACCGCTGCTCTCACGCGCAGAATGCGTTACCCGCGCGCGGAATAATAAGCGCTTGGAAAAGAAGCAGAGATGCGCTTGTCCATCAATTGCACCCGTATAGCCGACTGGAAATTAATTCGTCGATTCATATCCCGTTCGCTGTTACAGGCCGCAGTTTGAGCAGGTCGCTCTTTGATTCAGGAAGTGTGGAAACGGAATCCGAGAATGGATTATGACTCAAAGATGAACTGAATAGGGGCCCCTTGAAGGTTTATTTTTATTTTTAGTGTAGCCTGTTATAGGGGGGATATTAGTTACCTCAGACCTCACTGAATCCCTGAGGTTAATTTGTGGATTTGTGTTTGCTTCCTTACTGAAATGATGTAGATATTCAATTTCAAAGTCGGTAATCAATAGACTGCATTGTTCTTGCTGAACAGATTAAAAACAAGAGTGGCCAGTCTTCAGTCAATGCACAATGCCCTTCATAATATTTGTGAAAAGTGTTAAACTGACTTTTTTTTTTCTTGCCATATTTATCTGCCTTCTCATTAAAATACAACCTATAAATAAAATGAGGAATTATGTGCTTTTGCTTGGTGTTAGACCATGTTTAAAAAAAAAATAATAATAATCATTTGGCACATGCAAAAACTGGATGTAGCCAGTTACCTGATTGGAAGTATGTTTGATTACCCTGGATTATTATGTTTATTAAACCTACAGGATCTATGTGGAGCTGCAGAATGATTGATTGAACAGCAGTCCAAACAGAGGCGCTTGTTTGGGACGGAGAGAGGGGGTTTTGGGAGGGGGCGGATCACTCGGGCAGGTGGGGGTTGGGAATCAGCAGGAGGAGAAGATAAAGGGAAGAATCTGTGCACACACCCCACATACCCCACACTCACCCCACACTCACCCCACACTCACCCCACACTCACCCCACACTCACCCCACACTCAACCCACACTCAACCCACACTCAACCCACACTCAACCCACACTCAACCCACACTCAACCCACACTCACCCCCACACACCCCACACGCACCCCACACACCCCACACGCACCCCCCACTCACCCCACACTCACCCCACACACACCCCACACACACCCCACACACACCCCACACACACACACACCCCCCACACACACACCCCACACACACCCCACACACACACACACACACACACCCCCCACACACACCCCACACACACCCCCCACACACACCCCACACACCCCCCACACACACACACACCCCCCACACACACCACACACACACCCCACACACACCACACACACACACACACACACACACACACACACACACCCCACACACACCCACACACACCACACACACACACACACACACACCCCCCACACACACCCCACACACACCCCACACACACACACCGCACACACACCGCACACACCGCACACACACCGCACGCACACACACACACACCGCACACACCCCACACCGCACGCACACACACCCCACACACACACACCGCACACACACCGCACACACCACACACCGCACACACACCGCACGCACACACACCGCACACACCGCACACACACCGCACACACACACACACACACACCGCACGCACACACACCGCACACACCACACACACCGCACGCACACACACCGCACACACCACACACACACCGCACACACCACACACCGCACACACACACACACACACACCGCACGCACACACACCGCACACACCACACACACCGCACACACCGCACACACACACCACACACCGCACACACACACCGCACACACACACACACACACACACACACACACCGCACGCACACACACCGCACACACCACACACACCGCACACACCACACACACCGCACGCACACACACCGCACGCACTCGCACTCTCTCACTCACGCACACACACACACCCCACAAACACGCACACACACACACACCGCATGCACACACACCGCACGCACGCACTCGCACTCTCTCACACACTCACGCACACACACACCCCACACACACACACACACCGCACGCACACACACCCCCCACACACACACACCGCACACACCACACACACCGCACGCACACACACCACACATGCACGCACTCGCACTCTCTCACACACGCACTCACGCACACACACACACCCCACAAACACGCACACACACACACCCCACACACACACACACACACCGCATGCACACACACCGCACACGCACACACCACACACGCACGCACTCGCACTCTCTCACACACGCGCACACACACACACACCCCACACACACACACACACCACAAACACGCACGCACACACACACACACACCGCATGCACGCACGCACGCACTCACGCACACACACACCAGTACACACACACACCCCACACCATACACGTCGCACGTGCGCAGACACACGCACACACACATGCACACACCACACAAATACACACGCGCACACAAGCAACACACACATGCGCACGCACACACAGCATTTTTTGAAGACTCACTCTACAAATCCATGTTTTTTGGACTTGTATCAGGCTAACGAGTCACATTTGTTAACATGCAAATAGTGATAATATTTCTTTCAAAATTTCATTCAGGATAGTTGATCAGATTTCACTGTAGTGCACTTTTGTAATGTTTGTGAAGTTTAGCTTGGTAACAATAAACATTTCAGTTTTACTCAGTCGGGGGAGAGGTTACAAATATAAATATATGTTATATGTGTGTGTATATATATATATATATTATATGTACTATATAACATTGAAATAGCGGGTGGTGACATTCTGTGTCATTCAGAAAATATGAGCTGAATAAGTCAGCTGGCTTTAACATAATTTATTCCAGAGAACCCTACTGTAGTGGAGATTATTTATCATCCATAAACAGCAAAAAAATATTTATACAATATCTGGAAACTGGAGAAATTCCTGATGACTGGAACGATTACACACAAAGACAACATTGTCTTCATGTTACATTTGCATTTTTAGCAAGCATTTGTGAGTGTGTGAGCAATCTCAATACCTGCAACCTGTAGGAACTAAAGGAAGCCTTTTCAACACAGATTCTCAGCAGTACAGTGATGGTTCAGAGGGGTCACATCTAGAAGCAGTTTCTGTGGGATCGCTGCTCTTCTGTACATAAATGTGCTAGACTGCTAAATACTTTAATAATCAATAATACAAAAAGGGGTGTGGGGTAACAATCTATATAAAATCCAGAATTTGGCATATTTCTGGAAAATTAAATTTATCATTCCAATCCCAAACATAAAGATCTTCACGTGGACAAGTAGTTTTTAATATTCAACGCAAGAGAGTTTGGGAACGGAGTGTTTCATTGGTCCAAGTCTGTCTGTATCTAGAAATTGTCACAACAATTAAAGACAAAAAATACTGGGATAAATAACAAATGTATCTGGTGTTTATTAGCAGAGCTCAGGGGTTTTTATATGTTCTTAGAGTCCCTGTGTATGTTTCATTCAAAGCGTAATCACCATATCTGAGGTGGTTATTGAGGTATGAGTTAATGCTGCATTATGCCAGGAACAGATTTTCACTTCTAAAGAATGAATATTGCCTGTTATTTTGTTTTAAGACTTTTAATCAGTCGGGTTAGTCTACTCCTCTTTTCTGCTGAGCAGACGTGGAAGATCCAGGTTCAGAAGGTAAAATTCCTCTCCAGTATTTTATTCTGATCACCTGGATTTGCTCATTAGCACAATTGTTCAGCCAAGAGGTAGCAGTAATTAGTGAAGTCAGCTGGCTGAGTTAATGGGTGGAAGAAACACACGGCAGGACTTCTGACCCCCTTGATTTTACACCTCTGATGTTGCAAATGGTTCCCTTTGAAGCATTCCTTTTGTGAGCCTCCATTTTGTTTTTGGTTACTTGAAGGATCTACAGCTGAAATCAATGAAGTCTTAAATGCTGACGTTGGTCATTGAAACCAAACCATTAGTGGAAAACGAAGAGCTTACTGGATGGTAATGAGCCAAACTTGCACACAGTTTAAATCGGTTTTGGCGTGAAATTATAGAACTTTGATGCTTTTTAAACAAACTTAATCCAGAGATTGATTGCGTACCCTGCGTACCCAAGGGTACTCCTGGACCAGGGTTGGGGACCCCTGCTCTAGACAAATTCAAATAACTACCTCTTGCATTTAGTAAATTGTCTCATCCTTCATAGGCTCCGAATGATAACATGGTTAGCCGTTGTGGCTATGTCACTGTGACAATGAGACAAATCTCCACTCCTTCATTCCAAGCTGGGGGTAAAGGACGGCATTCTTCTGAAAGTTTGCCCCCGTTTCAGTGGCCAATTTGATATTTACAGACAAACCTTGTCAGTTACTTTTGATGTCTTTTTATTGTTTTTTTTGTTAGTGGTAATCGATTACTGACCAGAACTGAGGTCTGGTTCGATTACTGACCAGAACTGAGGTCTGGTTCGATTACTGACCAGAAGCACTGGTTTTTCTGCAGGACATATGCGTGCGTTTGGAGGGAAAGTTTTGCTCTCACCCTATGAGGATGTGCCACATAGTAGAGATTTTTCTCTCTTGACTCCTCTTCCTGACAAACTCCTGTATGTCACGTGGAGATTATTACCTCAGAGAGTCCTCTGGTTTTGGGCAGAGTGAGAACAGCGGTGCTGAATTAATTTAGGTTTTCCTCACATCTTTTCCAGTTCACATACATGGCAGAATTTTTTAATTTGGACCTTTTTGTTGTTGCACTTTTCCACTTATTATGAAATATGAAATATTTCTGATCTTATGATGACTGGTTCCTTGATTGTTCCATTAAATATGTACCAGCCTCATTCGCGCATGAAAATGCACTATGTACGTCGCTCTGGATAAGAGCGTCTGCTAAATGTCTATAATGTAATGTAATGTAAAAAGTCCATTTTTGTATCGTAGGATTTTTTCTGAAACCCCCTGAAGTCCATCTTTTTGCACTATATTTTCCTATCTGATGTATCAGAGGGTTTATGTATCAGAGGGTTTATGTATCAGTCATTAGATATCTTGGCTCTTGCATATAAAAATAGCCTTTGTTTTAGTATGAAGATAAAAATAGGAGGATAAAAGTTGTTGAGAATACATATAATTAATTTCTCAGGTGGAGGGAGTCAAAATACAAGGTTGTTGGACGATTTGTTTTTGTTTTAGTTTGCCCTTTCTAGGGTGGCCTGGCTTTGGGCATCTATCTGTTGGTACTGGGGCAGTTGGGGTTAAAGGATCCACTGATGGAAATTAGCCTTAAGACTTAGCCATAGCTTACTGTGTCAGCTCGACTTGATGTGTGTGTGTATGGATAGCTGCTGCGTTATGATAGAACTGTACTCTGCGTTCTGTTTGTAGTTTCAATGGCATTCGGTTTGCACTTGCTGTACTTCGCTTTGGATAAAAGTGTCTGCCAAATGATACCCGCGGGCCCGTGTGTGAGGGCCCGTGTGTGAGGGCCCGTGTGTGATGGGCAATTCCCCTCGGGGCCGTGTGTGAGGGGCCGTGTGTGAGGGGCAATTCCCCCCGGGGCCGTGTGTGACGGGCAATTCCCCCCCGGGCCCGTGTGTGAGGGCCCGTGTGTGACGGGAGATACCCGCGGGGCCGTGTGTGACGGGAGATACCCGCGGGGCCGTGTGTGACGGGAGATACCCGCGGGGCCGTGTGTGACGGGAGATACCCGCGGGGCCGTGTGTGACGGGAGATACCCGCGGGGCCGTGTGTGACGGGAGATACCCGCGGGGCCGTGTGTGACGGGAGATACCCGCGGGGCCGTGTGTGACGGGAGATACCCGCCGGGCCGTGTGTGACGGGAGATACCCGCGGGGCCGTGTGTGACGGGAGATACCCGCAGGGCTGTGTGCCAGGCTCCAGGAGCGGAGCGGTAGAGACGCGGTCCGGACTCTCCTGTTGATACTTCGCAGGAAGCTCCGCTGCATGATAAATTAAGGTGGGGTTTTATTTCCCCTCTGTCTGCAGCTCAACGGGCGTTTGTTTAGACCTCTGTCTGCAGCTCAACGGGCGTTTGTTTAGATGTGTTTGATGTTTCAGTTCAGCCATTGATCGTATCCTAATGATTTCTCTTTCTCCCATCGGTTTTTATCACAATTTTAAATATGATAGATCAGGCTGGCCAAGGCTGCAGCTGTTGGCTCAGCTTGCTTCAGTTACGCAACACTCTGCTGTTTACACTCATGTATCTTTATTCTGTGTTTTCTTTTTTAAACGCCATTTTAGTTTTGTGGTGGTCTTGTCGCGGTTTTGAGAAATTGTAGTTTTGTTGCATCTCGTTTCCTGACCAGCTTTCAGAAGTTTGGTAGAAGTGTTGGTAGAAGTTTCCGGTCTGACACAGTGCTGGTAGAAGTTTCCGGTCTGATAGTGCTGGTAGAAGTTTCCGGTCTGACACAGTGCTGGTAGAAGTTTCCGGTCTGATAGTGCTGGTAGAAGTTTCCGGTCTGATACAGTGCTGGTAGAAGTTTCCGGTCTGACACAGTACTGGTAGAACTTTCCGGTCTGACACAGTGCTGGTAGAACTTTCCAGTCTGACACAGTGCTGGTAGAACTTTCTGGTCTGATACAGTGCTAGTAGAAGTTTCCGGTCTGACACAGTGCTGGTAGAAGTTTCCGGTCTGACACAGTGCTGGTAGAAGTTTCCGGTCTGACACAGTACTGGTAGAAGTTTCCGGTCTGACACAGTGCTGGTAGAAGTCTCCGGTCTGACACAGTGCTTGTAGAAGTTTCAGGTCTGACACAGTGCTGGTAGAAGTTTCCGGTCTGATACAGTGCTGGTAGAAGTTTCCGGTCTGATACAGTACTGGTAGAAGTTTCCGGTCTGATACAGCGCTGGTAGAAGTTTCCGGTCTGATACAGTGCTGGTAGAAGTTTCCGGTCTGACACAGTACTGGTAGAAGTTTCCGGTCTGACACAGTGCTGGTAGAAGTTTCCAGTCTGACACAGTGCTGGTAGAAGTTTCCGGTCTGACACAGTGCTGGTAGAAGTTTCCGGTCTGATACAGTGCTAGTAGAAGTTTCCGGTCTGACACAGTGCTGGTAGAAGTTTCCGGTCTGACACAGTGCTGGTAGAAGTCTCCGGTCTGACACAGTGCTGGTAGAAGTCTCCGGTCTGACACAGTGCTGGTAGAAGTTTCCGGTCTGACACAGTGCTGGTAGAAGTTTCCGGTCTGACACAGTGCTGGTAGAAGTTTCCGGTCTGACACAGTGCTGGTAGAAGTTTCCAGTCTGACACAGTGCTGGTAGAAGTTTCCGGTCTGATACAGTGCTGGTAGAAGTTTCCGGTCTGATACAGTGCTAGTAGAAGTTTCCGGTCTGACACAGTGCTGGTAGAAGTCTCCGGTCTGACACAGTACTGGTAGAAGTTTCCGGTCTGACACAGTGCTGGTAGAAGTCTCCGGTCTGACACAGTGCTGGTAGAAGTTTCCGGTCTGACACAGTGCTGGTAGAAGTTTCCGGTCTGACACAGTGCTGGTAGAAGTTTCCGGTCTGACACAGTGCTGGTAGAAGTTTCCGGTCTGATACAGTGCTGGTAGAAGTTTCCGGTCTGATACAGTGCTGGTAGAAGTTTCCGGTCTGATACAGTGCTGGTAGAAGTTTCCGGTCTGATACAGTGCTAGTAGAAGTTTCCGGTCTGACACAGTGCTGGTAGAAGTCTCCGGTCTGACACAGTACTGGTAGAAGTTTCCGGTCTGACACAGTGCTGGTAGAAGTCTCCGGTCTGACACAGTGCTGGTAGAAGTTTCCGGTCTGACACAGTGCTGGTAGAAGTTTCCGGTCTGACACAGTGCTGGTAGAAGTTTCCGGTCTGACACAGTGCTGGTAGAAGTTTCCGGTCTGATACAGTACTGGTAGAAGTTTCCGGTCTGATACAGTGCTGGTAGAAGTTTCCGGTCTGATACAGTGCTGGTAGAAGTTTCCGGTCTGATACAGTGCTGGTAGAAGTTTCCGGTCTGATACAGTGCTGGTAGAAGTTTCCGGTCTGACACAGTGCTGGTAGAAGTTTCCGGTCTGACACAGTGCTGGTAAAAGGTTCCGGTCTGACACAGTGCTGGTCGAAGTTTCCGGTCTGACACAGTGCTAGTAGAAGTTTCCGGTCTGACACAGTGCTGGTAGAAGTTTCCGGTCTGACACAGTGCTGGTAAAAGGTTCCGGTCTGACACAGTGCTGGTCGAAGTTTCCGGTCTGACACAGTGCTAGTAGAAGTTTCCGGTCTGACACAGTGCTGGTAGAAGTTTCCGGTCTGACACAGTGCTGGTAAAAGGTTCCGGTCTGACACAGTGCTGGTCGAAGTTTCCGGTCTGACACAGTGCTGGTCGAAGTTTCCGGTCTGACACAGTGCTGGTAGAAGTTTCCGGTCTGATACAGTGCTGGTAGAAGTTTCCGGTCTGACACAGTGCTGGTAGAAGTTTCCGGTCTGACACAGTGCTGGTAGAAGTCTCCGGTCTGACACAGTGCTGGTAGAAGTCTCCGGTCTGACACAGTGCTGGTAGAAGTTTCCGGTCTGACACAGTACTGGTAGAAGTTTCCGGTCTGACACAGTGCTGGTAGAAGTTTCCGGTCTGACACAGTGCTGGTAGAAGTTTCCAGTCTGACACAGTGCTGGTAGAAGTTTCCGGTCTGATACAGTGCTGGTAGAAGTTTCCGGTCTGATACAGTGCTAGTAGAAGTTTCCGGTCTGACACAGTGCTGGTAGAAGTCTCCGGTCTGACACAGTACTGGTAGAAGTTTCCGGTCTGACACAGTGCTGGTAGAAGTCTCCGGTCTGACACAGTGCTGGTAGAAGTTTCCGGTCTGACACAGTGCTGGTAGAAGTTTCCGGTCTGACACAGTGCTGGTAGAAGTTTCCGGTCTGACACAGTGCTGGTAGAAGTTTCCGGTCTGATACAGTGCTGGTAGAAGTTTCCGGTCTGATACAGTACTGGTAGAAGTTTCCGGTCTGATACAGTGCTGGTAGAAGTTTCCGGTCTGATACAGTGCTAGTAGAAGTTTCCGGTCTGACACAGTGCTGGTAGAAGTCTCCGGTCTGACACAGTACTGGTAGAAGTTTCCGGTCTGACACAGTGCTGGTAGAAGTCTCCGGTCTGACACAGTGCTGGTAGAAGTTTCCGGTCTGACACAGTGCTGGTAGAAGTTTCCGGTCTGACACAGTGCTGGTAGAAGTTTCCGGTCTGACACAGTGCTGGTAGAAGTTTCCGGTCTGACACAGTGCTGGTAGAAGTTTCCGGTCTGATACAGTACTGGTAGAAGTTTCCGGTCTGATACAGTGCTGGTAGAAGTTTCCGGTCTGATACAGTGCTGGTAGAAGTTTCCGGTCTGATACAGTGCTGGTAGAAGTTTCCGGTCTGATACAGTGCTGGTAGAAGTTTCCGGTCTGACACAGTGCTGGTAGAAGTTTCCGGTCTGACACAGTGCTGGTAAAAGGTTCCGGTCTGACACAGTGCTGGTCGAAGTTTCCGGTCTGACACAGTGCTAGTAGAAGTTTCCGGTCTGACACAGTGCTGGTAGAAGTTTCCGGTCTGACACAGTGCTGGTAAAAGGTTCCGGTCTGACACAGTGCTGGTCGAAGTTTCCGGTCTGACACAGTGCTAGTAGAAGTTTCCGGTCTGACACAGTGCTGGTAGAAGTTTCCGGTCTGACACAGTGCTGGTAAAAGGTTCCGGTCTGACACAGTGCTGGTCGAAGTTTCCGGTCTGACACAGTGCTGGTCGAAGTTTCCGGTCTGACACAGTGCTGGTAGAAGTTTGCAGTGAGTGTTCAGAGACCTGGTGAGATGAGATAAGCTGAATTACAGGTTTAAAATTGTGCAACTCTTGCACTTTTGACCCGATCACCCCAGGATTGCTGGCACATGTATATGCTCACCCGTCTGATGGCGTGCACTGGCAACTGGCACAAGTCCTGTGAAATAAATGAATACAACAAATAATATCCTTTTTAGGCTGTGGTTAATGATGACAATCTTGCTGTTGTGGTTCTGACAGAGCTCCTCTCTGGCACGCAAAGGGTTAACGTCACATCAGAATCTTTTGATTGTCTGTTCTGTGGAGTGACCTTTGACCCCGTCATGGGGAGGGTCTCGAGGGGGATGGGCCAATCTGGAATTGTAAAGGGTGTAAAGGACGGGGGTGTATGGAGGGGTTGAATGAAGGACTTTCTCAGATTGCCCGGATGTGTTTGTCGCTTAGTTTCCATTAAAATGTATTTTCTATGATCAAGTTTAATTCCTGAATTTTTTGTTGTTGTTGTTCCTTTCCATTGTTTGAGGTCTCCGCTGTTGTGCCCTGGTCCTGATCCGTTATTCAGACTGAGGGTAGTGTGCTCATTAACCTCAGAGTCCATAATCTGTTTCTTAAGGAATAATCAGCTTAAAACTTCCACTGTGGATCTCTGCCTCGTCCGTGGTCAGCATCTCCAAGCCTGCCCGGGATAAAGTGGCAGTTGACCTGGATTGGGCCTATTACTTACTGTGGGTGTAAGGCCGTAAGCATACGTTCTCCACCATCTGCAAACACTATCGTATGGGTTTTCCCCAGTCCACCTGCCTGTGTGGTCTGCTCTCACATGCAGCAGTCTGGCTGGCACTGGTCATCTGTTTGGATAAGCAGCGTGTTCGATTTGCTCAAAGCCTGGAAGACAAAACGCCCACTGCTGACACCATTTTGAACTATCAAAGGTGCCCCCCCGCCCCGCACTCTGTCCTCTTACCTCTCCTCTCTGAAAACCTGTTTCTTCCACATTATCTGCCACACCCCACAGCCTCCCCTTAAATTCCACATTTCTTGACCTTGCCTTTATTGAGCTTTCAAAGTGATTGTCTTGGAAAGCGAATAAGATTTTACGCGCTTCCTTCAGCCGTACTGACGCTTCCTGTCGTGTCACTTCCTGTCGTGTCACTTCCTGTCCCATCAGGAGCACAAGGGAGCTGCTTTTCCTCGTGTTGTGGTGATGGCTGTTGATTATGTGTTGCTCCTGCGTACGGCAAAGTCTCCTTTTCTGTTCAAGTGTGAACAAGACCATGCCACTTAGTTTGGAGTTAGCATTCCTCTAAACGCGTTCTTGGCATTTTATTTTAAGTCGGCTAAACGTGTGTGCTTGAGCGAGGCTCGCCTGGGCTTCGAGTGGATTAGTGTGCGGGATTCTCTGACACACCGCTAGCCTCAGTGCCTTGTTGGGAGTCACTGGGTTATGGGATTAGATGGGTACCATCTCTAGTTTATTGCGTAAACAATTTAGCTGTTTGGCTTACAGAATGTGTGAGATTGAAAAGCAGAAGCTTCGTAAGCCGCCTTTAATGCTGAGAAATGTTTTTGAATCTTTTTTGTCCTGGTTCCCTTCTCCCAAACGCTGTCCTGCCATTTTAACATTCATCCTTGTGTTTGCCTATTTTCATCCACCATTATCTCACCCCTAAACAAGTGTATAGTCAACAGACCCTGCTAAAGCTACTCAAACACAGTGCTTTCATTTTGTGTAAATATTTTATATTTTCCCAACAAATACATTTTTGTGAACTTGCCCTGGAGGGCTTGGGGTGGGAATAATCGTGTGTGGAATTCTGGATTTCTCACAGGTTGGGAATCCCTCTCTTGTGGAATCAGAACTTGGAGCTCTGGGGGTCAGCGTGAACGCTAAAGACTGTACCAGTTTGATTTAAAATGAACATATTAAAGCCACTTGAGTCTACGCCAACTATAAGCGACCAGACTGCAGGCTCAGTAAATCTGGTCCGGAACAGACATACTGTGACGCCACCTCCCCAGGTTCAGTGTGTGGAATCTGTCAGCCGTTGTCTGCCAATCTCTAACATCTGAACCAATCGGAGAGCAGGGGGGGCGGAACTTGATGATTGTTTGAACTTCTGCTTGAAGTAAATTCAATGGCAGGAAAGCAACATGCAGCGCGTTCGTCGTTCACTGTCCAAAAGTGAAGAGAAGAAAATGTGAACAGTTGTAAGGACCAAAATGGAGGCAAATTTGCATGACTCTTGTCCTAGATGCTCAAATGTAAACATGACCAGATAAGTAGGCTTGAATTTTTAATTATCTGTTATTTTGACAGTTAAATTGTATTTTATATTAAACCATTAAACTCATTTGAGCTAAATTTGACAGCAGTTAATTTCTTAGTCCTCTCTAATAAGGCCATTATATCTGTAGTCTTATAGTGTGAAGATTGGACAAACTTTGACTTAAGTTATTTACACTGGATGTTTAAAGCTGTTTTGCTTCCAGTGGTCTGTTTGTTTTTTTTCCTCCTCAGAAAATGACATTATAATAGTCATTTACCGTCAGTCTTGTGTATCATGGCATTATAATATAATATATATAATAGTCTTTTACCGTCAGTCTGGCTTGCGCTGTCGACACTGGTATATAGTGGCACTGCTTGGTCGCCCGAGGGGGCCGATTTGAGGCCTGTTTTGCTGGCCTCCTGTTTGTCTAGAACAGGAGTGTCCAAACCTTTAAAGGGCTGGTGTGGGTGCAGGTTTTATCTGTAAAGGGCCGGTGTGGGTGCAGGTTCTATCTGAAAAGGGCCGGTGTGGGTGCAGGTTCTATCTGAAAAGGGCTGGTGTGGGTGCAGGTTTTATCTGTAAAGGGCCGGTGTGGGTGCAGGTTCTATCTGTAAAGGGCCGGTGTGGGTGCAGGTTTTATCTGTAAAGGGCCGGTGTGGGTGCAGGTTTTATCTGTAAAGGGCCGGTGTGGGTGCAGGTTTTATCTGAAAAGGGCCGGTGTGGGTGCAGGTTTTATCTGTAAAGGGCCGGTGTGGGAGCAGGTTTTATCTGTAAAGGGCCGGTGTGTGTGCAGGTTTTATCTGTAAAGGGCCGGTGTGGGTGCAGGTTTTATCTGTAAAGGGCTGGTGTGGGTGCAGGTTTTATCTGTAAAGGGCCGGTGTGGGTGCAGGTTTTATCTGTAAAGGGCTGGTGTGGGTGCAGGTTTTATCTGAAAAGGGCCGGTGTCGGTGCAGGTTTTATCTGAAAAGGGCCGGTGTGGGTGCAGGTTTTATCTGTAAAGGGCTGGTATGGGTGCAGGTTATATCTGTAAAGGGCCGGTGTGGGTGCAGGTTTTATCTGTAAAGGGCCGGTGTGGCTGCAGGTTTTATCTGTAAAGGGCCGGTGTGTGTGCAGGTTTTATCTGAAAAGGGCCGGTGTGGGTGCAGGTTTTATCTGAAAAGGGCCGGTGTGGGTGCAGGTTTTATCTGAAAAGGGCTGGTATGGGTGCAGGTTATATCTGTAAAGGGCCGGTGTGGGTGCAGGTTCTATCTGAAAAGGGCTGGTGTGGGTGCAGGTTTTATCTGAAAAGGGCCGGTGTGGGTGCAGGTTTTATCCAAAAAGGGCTGGTGTGGGTGCAGGTTCTATCTGTAAAGGGCCGGTGTGGGTGCAGGTTCTATCTGTAAAGGGCCGGTGTGGGTGCAGGTTCTATCTGTAAAGGGCCGGTGTGGGTGCAGGTTCTATCTGTAAAGGGCCGGTGTGGGTGCAGGTTCTATCTGTAAAGGGCCGGTGTGGGTGCAGGTTCTATCTGTAAAGGGCCGGTGTGGGTGCAGGTTTTATCTGTAAAGGGCCGGTGTGGGTGCAGGTTTTATCTGTAAAGGGCCGGTGTGGGAGCAGGTTTTATCTGTAAAGGGCCGGTGTGGGAGCAGGTTTTATCTGTAAAGGGCCGGTGTGTGTGCAGGTTTTATCTGTAAAGGGCCGGTGTGGGTGCAGGTTTTATCTGTAAAGGGCTGGTGTGGGTGCAGGTTTTATCTGTAAAGGGCCGGTGTGTGTGCAGATTTTATCTGAAAAGGGCCGGTGTGGGTGCAGGTTTTATCTGAAAAGGGCCGGTGTGGGTGCAGGTTTTATCTGAAAAGGGCCGGTGTGGGTGCAGGTTTTATCTGTAAAGGGCCGGTGTGGGTGCAGGTTTTATCTGTAAAGGGCCGGTGTGGGAGCAGGTTTTATCTGTAAAGGGCCGGTGTGGGTGCAGGTTTTATCTGTAAAGGGCTGGTGTGGGTGCAGGTTTTATCTGAAAAAGGCCGATGTGGCTGCAGGTTTTTGTTGACACCTGATTCTGCTCATTGGGACGCATTGGTGTGCTCCTAAAGTTTTCACTTTACGGGCACATGTGCTCCTTAAAAAAAGTGTTTGTGTAGAGCCCTGAAATTGTGAACCATATTAGTACCGTTGATCCTGAGATTATGACAGAAGACATCCAGATGCTAAGAAAAGATTATTGGCAAGAGATGACGATTATACATGGATCCTTAAATGTTTATTTTGTAAACGTGGACCCTTGATGATACGCAAAGAAGATTGTGCTCCTTGGCGAGGAGTAAACTTTAAGGAGGATAAACACGGCAGCATGCAGTCAGCGTACGAGCCAAGCTATTGGGAGGGGAGTGAATTTGCAGTAGAAAGACTCACCTCAGGTACAGCTGCCAACCGCTAAAGGAAGGGTCAGTGGAAACGGCTTCTGTGTGCATGAAACGCAGATGCAGAGAGAGATCGTCTTTTTAACCTTTCAGAGACAGCTAGCATGCAAGCTCTTATCCCCATCCCCCACGCACACGCACACACATGCACGCACACACACACTCGCACGCACGCACGCACACGCACGCACACACACACGCACACACACACGGAGACACATGCACACGCACGCACACAGAGACACACGCATGCACACGGTGAGTAACTTTGGGAAATAAATTATTTAAGAGCTCCCTCTGTCACATACGCAAGTGAAATGTTTCTCCTGTCAAATAATAACAATGGCTTTCCACTGTATGAAATAGTCCAATGCCACCAAGTGGGGAAAATAATGCAACTATTGAATTTGAGAAGCGTTGCTTCCGTCACCATATTAAACGGCGCTGTTTTTGCTATTAAACTGCGCTGTTCTTGTACATATTACTGGGCTGTTCGTGCTATATTAAACGGCACTGTTCTTGTACATATTACTGGGCTGTTCTTGCTATATTAAACGGCACTGTTCTTGTACATATTACTGGGCTGTTCTTGCTATATTAAACGGCACTGTTCGTGCTATATTAAACGGCACTGTTCTTGTACATATTACTGGGCTGTTCGTGCTATATTAAACGGCACTGTTCTTGTACATATTACTGGGCTGTTCGTGCTATATTAAACGGCACTGTTCTTGTACATATTACTGGGCTGTTCTTGCTATATTAAACGGCACTGTTCTTGCTATATTAAACGGCACTGTTCTTGCTATATTAAACGGCACTGTTCTTGTACATATTACTGGGCTGTTCTTGCTATATTAAACGGCACTGTTCTTGCTATATTAAACGGCACTGTTCTTGTACATATTACTGGGCTGTTCGTGCTATATTAAACGGCACTGTTCTTGTACATATTACTGGGCTGTTCGTGCTATATTAAACGGCGCTGTTCTTGTACATATTACTGGGCTGTTCTTGCTATATTAAACGGCACTGTTCTTGTACATATTACTGGGCTGTTCTTGCTATATTAAACGGCGCTGTTCTTGCTATTTTTAAGGAGCTGCATAGATGGTGACCAACTGTCCTCCTCGTGTTATTTCCTGCTCGTGAGCGACGCGTCTTTGGGGAATACTTGTGTGCGTCCCCGGTGCTCGTGTGTGTCCGTGCTTTCTCACACACACACAATCATGCCGTATTCATGAAATATTCACAACCTCAGCGCCACACTGTACCCCTCTGAAAATGCACAGGCACATATTTGGCAGAATAAAGTTCTGGGCGATGGTGAAAGTGATGGCGTCTGTTTCAAATAATTGGATACATTTATCTTTTTAAAAAAACAAAATCTTTCCTGTTTTTTTAGCAACTGTTTTCACTGGGTTTATTTCCCTTTTGCCGTTCGCCATCACTGTGTCGGAGCCGTGTAGAGGCGGACCTCCAGTTGGTATGAGGAGGTTAGGGTTAGGGCGGACCTCCAGTTGGTATGAGGAGGTTAGGGTTCGGGCGGACCTCCAGTTGGTATGAGGAGGTTAGGGTTAGGGCGGACCTCCAGTTGGTATGAGGAGGTTAGGGTTAGGGCGGAGCTCCAGTCGGTATGAGGAGGTTAGGGTTAGGGCGGACCTCCAGTTGGTATGAGGAGGTTAGGGTTAGGGCGGACCTCCAGTTGGTATGAGGAGGTTAGGGTTAGGGCGGACCTCCAGTTGGTATGAGGAGGTTAGGGTTAGGGCGGAGCTCCAGTTGGTATGAGGAGGTTAGGGTTAGGGCGGAGCTCCAGTTGGTATGAGGAGGTTAGGGTTAGGGCGGACCTCCAGTTGGTATGAGGAGGTTAGGGTTAGGGCGGAGCTCCAGTTGGTATGAGGAGGTTAGGGTTAGGGCGGACCTCCAGTTGGTATGAGGAGGTTAGGGTTAGGGCGGAGCTCCAGTTGGTATGAGGAGGTTAGGGTTAGGGCGGAGCTCCAGTTGGTATGAGGAGGTTAGGGTTAGGGCGGAGCTCCAGTTGGTATGAGGAGGTTAGGGTTAGGGCGGAGCTCCAGTTGGTATGAGGAGGTTAGGGTTAGGGCGGAGCTCCAGTTGGTATGAGGAGGTTAGGGTTAGGGCGGAGCTCCAGTTGGTATGAGGAGGTTAGGGTTAGGGCGGAGCTCCAGTTGGTATGAGGAGGTTAGGGTTAGGGCGGAGCTCCAGTTGGTATGAGGAGGTTAGGGTTAGGGCGGAGCTCCAGTTGGTATGAGGAGGTTAGGGTTAGGGCGGAGCTCCAGTTGGTATGAGGAGGTTAGGGTTAGGGCGGACCTCCAGTTGGTATGAGGAGGTTATATGAGGAGGTTAGGGTTAGGGCGGAGCTCCAGTTGGTATGAGGAGGTTAGGGTTAGGGCGGAGCTCCAGTTGGTATGAGGAGGTTAGGGTTAGGGCGGAGCTCCAGTTGGTATGAGGAGGTTAGGGTTCGGGTGTTTATGGTTTTTGCAGAGGTGGTGGCATGGTGCTGCATGCAGTGTTCTATGCTCCATTGAATGCTTGGAAAATTGTGGTACATATTTGGATTTTTACACATTGAACACACCCACAACAATAGCAGCACTATTTTAGCTGGATTCACAGCAGGGTTAAACATGGACAAATGAGGCCATACTAACGTTGTTCTGGAGGATCACTTGGGCTTTTGTGTGTGCGTGCGTGCGTGTCCTGTGATTGTTAGAGCGCTGGTTGCCTCTGCCCGACATGCATGTCCAGTCCAGTCGCTGTAGTCGATGGGATGTTCTTTTCCACTGACGTTTCGATGGAACACTCAAACCAATTTGCCGTGGAGTGGCGCGTCAGAAACCCAAAGCGTGGCTTTCTGAAAGCGGATACCTTTCTTCTGCTTCCAAAGGAAGTGAGATCAGGGCTGGGGACGGACGGGCGGGCGGGCGGGCGGGGGCGTAATCGCAGAGGACTCGCAGGAACACGAGGCAGAACAGGTTTCACCATTTTACAAGCCCCTGTGAGTTTAGATCCCCTGCCAGACTCAGAGTCTGAATGCTGATTGGCTGTGAGTCTGAGTGCTGATTGGCTGTGAGTGCTGATTGGCTGTGAGTCTGAATGCTGATTGGCTGTGAGTCTGAATGCTGATTGGCTGTGAGTCTGAATGCTGATTGGCTGTGCCTGGTAGGAAAGGAGACAATACAGGAAGTGGAGATGGAACAAGAGAACCCGAAAAGAAACCGAAACGTGCTGACACTTCCTGTGTGCGCTCCACTTCCTGCCTGACTTCCTGCCTCACTTCTTGCCTTTGCATTGGGGCCTCATCCGGGTCTTGGAATGAGTCTCCGGAGTGACTACAGGAATCATAATGAGTTATTCGTTTTTTATAACCCTCCTGCTCTATCCAAGCACTGAAAACAGTGGAGCATAATGGGTAGGGAACCGAAAGGTTTCAGGTTCGATTCCCAGGTAGGACACTATAGTTCTATGTATCCCGCTGTATAAATGGATACTAGGGGTGGGGGGAAAAAATTGATTCCGATATGCATCACGATTCTCTCTGGAAAGATTATGGCTCGATGCAGAAAACCAATTGACCTGTCGCTAGGCTCCTCCCCAAACCTGAAATTGTCCAATCATACTTTAGCAACCGTTATTATGTGTTCTAACCTCGGCCAAGCGGTTCGGTCAAGGACAGGTGCACTGAAACCAATGGAAAGATTGCAGTAGCTCACTGAAAATCGTTTAAAAAAAACAATAAAAAAACCATAAATTGAGTCAGACAGGATGGTGAAAAGATTTTCTCGGGGAACCTGTAATACTTACCCTGAAATATTGGAGGGAGGAGAAATTTGTGTCCCTTTTCTGAAACCCTAAACCAGCGACATGCATTATGCATTTGTGCTACGTTAACTTAGCGTTAGCTAGCTAACTTATGTAACGTTAAATGTCCCAGTGCTGCTCACAAAGTAACGTTAACGTTTGCGCTTCAGTTATTGAGACCGCACTGCTGTAACATTAACGTTTGCGCTTCAGTTATTGAGACCGCACTGCTGTAACATTAACGTTTGCGCTTCAGTTATTGAGACCGCACTGCTGTAACATTAACGTTTGCGCTTCAGTTATTGAGACCGCACTGCTGTAACATTAACGTTTGCGCTTCAGTTATTGAGACCGCACTGCTGTAACATTAACGTTTGCGCTTCAGTTATTGAGACCGCACTGCTGTAACATTAACGTTTGCGCTTCAGTTATTGAGACCGCACTGCTGTAACGTTAATGCCGGTCTTGGAGCAAGTAAAGCCAGCTATCATTACCACCATATCTGATGTGATCTGAACAGCAGCCAACTTGAGGTAACATTAAGTTATTTAACGTTATATAGCTGCCGTTAGCGTTAGCTCCCTTATCTCGGCTGACCAGACGTCCTCTTTTTTCTGGACAGTTATTCTTTTGGGACTGAAAATATGCGTTCAGACGGGATTTCTAAATTAATAAAAATGTCCAGTTAAGTTCAGCTTGTTCTATAAACCGTATATAAACAAACAGGTAGCCTTTATTTTGTTCATAAAAGCCTGTCTAACGTTACCCCTGCCCCCCGTTTTGAGATTGAAAATATGGTCACCCTAGCAACATCGGTAATCAGCTGGTGCAGTTTCTCCAGCGGTAGACTTTAATAGAGGCCTGTCACCTACGTCACTTTTTACACCAACTGCCGTCTTGGAGGACCAAATGCCGGTGTTTCATAACGTTATGCAAACCATATTTATAGGCTATCACATTTAATCAAGAGATTGCTTGTTTTTTTTTTATTGCCATCATCGGAATTTGCTTTGCGCAATGCTTACAGGTAGCTCAGCAATATACAAAATATATAGTGCGCAACATCACGGAACAATTTCTCCGTTTCGGCGGTGTACAGAGACCGCGGCGCTGCGTGTATGGAGGAGTTTGTGTGTTGGACTGCTTGGTGACACTGGACATCTCAGGACAGCGGGGACTATTTTTTAATCATGGCTGATTCCGTTGGATGTCTTTATTTGATATGTTTGTTTGTGTGTTGTGGGTCTGCCCCAATGTCTGTCTTTTTTGTTGTTGCTGGGGCTACAACTGAAGTTCCCTAGCGGGAAATAAAAGTTATTCTATTCTAATAATACCAACATAAACAAATAGTATAAGGAGTATTGGGGGGTATACGTACAAAGCAGGATTAATTACTGAGTAAAACCCGGAACTCTCCCAAATCTGGAACATGCATGGACTGAAGTAAAAAGACCTGTTCTGGGTTTTATTGAGTTATCCAGCTAGTACTAACTCAGTAATCCTGCCTTGTAGTATAACACCTTGTGCAGTTAATATGGGAGCAAAGTCATACGTTACATGTTAAAAGTATTAACGGTAGGCTACAGTAGCCTACTTCAGCAATAAAACATATTTTAGCTCGATGGATAGAATAACTTTTATTTTCACGATAGGGAACTTCAGTTGAAGACACCATAAAAGACGAATCACTTCAACACATAAAGTACATTTACCGTTACTTTCATTATTACTTTCAAATACATTGTTATTTGGTGCTTAATATCGTAACGTTACATTTTCTTTTCGCCCTCTTCTGGATTCTCATATTGCTCGCACCCTGCCTGGCCAGCACAGGTAACTCATATTTACAGTTTATCCAATCTATTTGTGAGACATCGTACAACGTAGCACCCCTAGCAATGTAATAATAGTTCAAATGAACACTGTTTTGATGTTCACAATATGCTTGACGTATCGCATTAGGTTAACATTAATGTTTCGCAGGCGTAGCAGTCGTTCACACAAATGATATAGCTACTAACGTTAGCTAAACCTAGCGATTAATGAACTTTTAACTTTCTAACATTAAGATAATGCACATAAATGTACATTAGGCCAGCTAGTTATGTATATATTAACTGGCTAACTTTATAATTTGTTTATAAAACGTAATTTACCGTTAATGATCTGAGTTTTATTCGCACATCAGTACGCAGTGCAGAAGTTCGTCATTGTAGGACAGCAATCATAGTAGCGTTAGCATGAAACTTGTTTCATGGAGTAGCGAACACTACTAGTTCAGTGGTAACGTTAAGCGTCTCTGTTAGGGTTGGTCCTCCAAAATGGTGGCGCGTCCATGTAACCATTGGTAATGACAGTTCTAGTTCTATGTGACAGGCCTCTATTGACCTCGATTCTATTGACATTTTCATTTTTACACACTTTTACTTCTTGCACAAACCACTCAATTTCATATTTCAAACCTTTCGGTCTGCTTTGAGGAAATCGCTCTCGTGTTTTTCCAAAATCAACGTTACCCGAGTTGCCATTGTTTACACTGTAAAGTTCTGACTTTAAATCAATTGTTTGTCCGAGTTTAAGGGCAGCTTTTATCAAGTGATTCAGAAGATGCTGAAGTCCGTGTTCATTTACTACCAGGATGCTGCTACAGGCACACTTTTGTTTCTTTTCTTGTTGGTTCTTTTTTGCATTTGTTACTACTATTGTATAAATAAAAGATAATGGAAGTAAATTCATCTGTTTATTTTAATTATGGATCATTACAAATATGCTATGTTTTAAAGTAGCAAGTAGTCAAGATTGCATTATGCACACCCCCACCTCTGTGTGAGAAACGGGGGAGGGTTGTTGCAGAGAGGTTAAAGTTTGTTGAACTTAAGCACAGCGAAATAGAGCCTTGATCAGGTGACAGATAGAGAGCGTGTGCGTGCGTGCGTGCGTGCGTGCGTGTGCGCGTGCGCGCGTGTGTGTGTGGGGAAGGTGACCCAACTCATGTTTTAGTCCGTCCCAAAACAGATATTCGTCCATCGAAACGTCTCCTAACCCCTCAGGGTGCAGTAACCTGCCTCAGTGTTTCTCTGCCTCATGCTCCTCCCCCTCATGCTTCTCCCCCTCATGCTCCTCACCCTCATGCTCCTCACCCTCATGCTCCTCCCCCTCATGCTCCTCACCCTCATGCTCCTCCCCCTCTCCTCTGTTTCTCTCACCATTGTATTCGCCAAGAAGCTGAACTTTGAAATTCCAAGCCCAACACCCCCACCCAGCCCCCCTGTGAACCCCCGACCCCAGTCTCATCAATAAGCTCCTCCGCTAGGACAATGGCACCCACGCAGTCATCCCCCCCCCCCCCCCCCCATCCTCAGGGCTCTTCACCTTTGACCCCTGCGACTGTGACTGACACGCTGTCCCGTTGCTCTGTTCTCCTCCTCTCTCTCTGTTCTCCTCCTCTCTCTCTTTTCTCTCTTTCTAGTAGTTTGTTTCTCGGGGCCTGTCTTCGTTTGAGGTGCTGGCTACATGTATAAAGCATTAAGTAGGGAGGTAGTTTAGTGTTGAAGGTAATTGTCAGGGAGCCGGGTCTTAATGCTGAGGTTTGATTCGCAGGTTGGCTGCTGCCGTTAAGATATTAAACCTGAATCACTTCAGTAAATATCCAGCTGAATAAGAGGATTGTATGTAAAATAATGTAAAATAATGTACGCTGTGTAATTCACTATGGAAAAGACGGTCTGGTAAATTTTTAAATGGTTAAAACTGTAAAAAGTAAAACATGTACCCTGTCCATCCATAGCTCTCCAGGCCCTGTCTTCTAGAGAACCTTTGTGTTGGATGCAGTTTGTCGCCAAACCTCTGCGACCGTTTCTGAATGCAGGAAGTGAAATGAACGAGCAGCTGGCTTTCAAAAGGAAAATAAAAGTGGTGATTCTGCCCCCCCCCCTAACCCTAACCCACCCCCCTAACCCTAACCCACCCCCCTAACGCATTTGTTGAGCAGCATGTGGCTCATTCACAGTTCAAATAAATGCACTTTATTTAGTGTGTGTTTTATCTTGTATGTAATGGATGCATAATTGCTGTTCCTGGGTTAGTGTGTAATCCTATGACGTGTGTGTGTGTGTGTGTGTGTGTGTGTGTGTGTGAGAGTGTGAGAGTGTGAGAGTGTGTGAGTGTGTGAGTGTGTGAGTGTGTGAGTGTGAGAGTGTGAGTGTGAGTGTGTGAGAGTGTGAGTGTGTGTGTGTGTGTGTGTGTGAGAGAGAGTGTGAGAGTGTGAGTGTGAGAGTGAGAGTGTGAGTGTGTGTGTGTGTGTGTGTGTGAGAGAGTGTGAGAGTGAGTGTGAGTGTGTGTGTGAGAGTGTGAGTGTGTGAGTGTGAGTGTGAGAGTGTGAGTGTGTGAGTGTGAGAGTGTGAGAGTGTGAGTGTGAGTGTGTGAGAGTGAGTGTGTGTGTGTGTGTGTGTGTGTGTGAGAGAGAGTGTGTGAGTGTGAGTGTGAGAGAGAGTGTGAGAGTGTGAGTGTGTGTGTGTGTGTGTGTGTGAGAGTGAGTGTGTGTGTGTGTGTGTGTGTGTGTGAGAGAGAGTGTGAGTGTGAGTGTGAGTGTGAGTGTGAGAGAGTGTGAGAGTGTGAGTGTGTGAGAGTGAGTGTGTGTGTGTGTGTGTGTGAGAGAGAGTGTGAGAGTGTGAGTGTGAGTGTGAGTGTGAGAGAGAGTGTGAGTGTGTGAGTGTGTGCCTCCCTTCCTGACGTGCGGGTTCTCCTGTCTCTTACTATGACACTGTGTGAGGCAGCAACTCTGGCCCCGCCCCTCCCTACCCCCACCCCCACCCCCACCACCATCGCCATGGAGCTAATACTGCATCCACCAATTAGAGCGCTGGTGGTAGGAGCGCGTCGGGGGGAGGGGGTTACGAACGTTAGGATTGTGCTAATTAAGGGATGATAGTTCAGGGGGGGGGGGGGGTGTTGCTGTGGTTCCCTTCTCATTGTCGCTTACCCCCCACCCCCCCACCCCAGCCAGTATTCCCACACGCTCTCTTCCTCCACCCCACGTATCACAGGTTTCTAAGAACATGAGCTAAAACTGTGGTTGATTATCTTTTCATCAACAAGGTTGTCGATGGCGAGTATTTGGACTGAAACATGTCCGTGTGGCGACTATGTGCCCTGGATCTACCCAGAGCTCCAAGATAAGGTGGTCTTCTCCCGCCCCCCCCCCCCCGGTTGCATTGTGGACTTTGAATGTGTGATCTAGTGATGGGGAGGGGGCGGGATGTCGGCCCTGTTTTCTGCCTCCGGTGGGCGTGGCTTACAAGGTTCAGAGGTCGTTAGAGATTAAGGTGCAACCGCATACCGTAAATCTTTCTTTAACCCTTTCCTGACGCAGGGCTGAGATCCCCGCCCCCTCCCGCCACTCTCCCTGCCTGCGCGTGCGCTCTCTCGCGCTCTCTCGCGCTCTCTCGCGCTCTCTCTCGCTCTCTCGCTCTCTCGCTCTCTCGCTCTCTCGCTCTCTCGCTCTCTCTCTCTCTCTCTCTCTCGCCCTTTCTCACAGGGGGGTGGCAGGGCCTCTCTCAGCAGGGCAGAGCCAGATGTCACTCTTGCTAGAACATTTACAGGCTCTCACAAATCCTCCTCCTCTTCTCAGGGCCCCCTTTCTTCTTCTCTTTCTCTTCTTTCTCTTCTTTCTCTTCTTCTCTCTCAGCCTCCTTCCTGCTTCTTTCATCTGCATTTTTAAAAAACATTTCCGTATCGGTTTCATTCTTTCGTACTCACCCAATAACTGCCCTCTTCCTTGTTTTACATGGGTGTGTGTTTGGGAGGCTGGGTATGTGTGCGTTCCCCCTCCAGCATCTCCCGTCTCACTGCCGTAGCTGTAGCGTAGCGTAGCGCAGCGCTGACATGCTCAGCTCAAATCTGTTTGAAGTGCTGCCTTTGATGGCCTCTTTCTGCCATCATCTATAGCTCCAGTATCTGATGGAAGGGTGACTGGTGTGTGTGTGTATATTATATAAATGTATATATATATATGTGTGTGTGTGTATGTATATATGTGTATATGCATATATATATATGTGTGTGTGTATGTATATATGTGTATATGCATATATATGTGTGTGTGTGTGTGTATGTATATATGTGTATATGCATATATATATGTGTGTGTGTGTATGTATATATGTGTATATGCATATATATGTGTGTGTGTATGTATATATGTGTATATATGGTTGCAGGTTCGATTCCCAGGTAGGACACTGCCGTTGTACCCTTGAGCAAGGTACTTAACCTGAATTGCTTCAGTATATATCCAGATGTATAGGAATGGATAAATGTAAGAAGTTGTGTAAGTCGCTCTGGATAAGAGCGTCTGCTAAATGCCTGTAATGTAATGAGACTCTTTACACAGTGCCACAGAGAAGACTCTGACTTAGACTCTCTACACAGTGCCACAGAAAAGACTCTGACTTAGACTCTCTACACAGTGCCACAGAATAGACTCTGACTTAGACTCTCTACACCAGGGGTCACCAACCCTATGCCCGCGGGCACCCGGTCGCCCGTTGGCTCATTCTCAGTCGCCCGCGAGGCATGTTCTAAAAATAGCAATATAACGCGTGTATCTACGTGGCTCGTTATCGGCGATTTACTGTTAACTTAGGCACGCAAACGAACACTCGCGGTAAATACGCTAAATGAACAATTTAATAAACAGTATTTTATTCTCCCCCCCCGTCAACAATTTCAATCGAGGTCCGCGAAATCTTTTAATAGTGCACCCCCCCCCCCTCCCCGTCAACAATTTCAATCGAGGTCCGCGAAATCTTTTAATAGTGCACCCCCCCCCCCCCCACCGTCAACAATTTCAATCGAGGTCCGCGAAATATTTCGATAGCACCCCCCCCCCCCCCGTCAACAATTACAATCCAACAAGTAGCCCTCCGTACTACTCAGTACCCTTGAAGTAGCTCTCAGTTGCAAAAAGGTTGGTGACCCCTGCTCTACACAGTGCCACAGAAAAGACTCTGACTTAGACTCTCTACACAGTGCCACAGAAAAGACTCTGACTTAGACTCTCTACACAGTGCCACAGAAAAGACTCTGACTTAGACTCTCTACACAGTGCCACAGAAAAGACTCTCTAGCCCAGAAGCAGGCGAGAGAAAAAAGGTGAAATATATACATGCTGTGATTCAGGGCTAATCCAGGTGCCAAACCAGTCATTCCAGATACTCAGGAAAGCCGTCAGGCGACAGGGTGGCATCATGGCTAGAGAACTGGACTTGAGACTCCAAGGCTGCAGGAAACTGCCGTTGCACCCTTGAGCAAGGTACTTAACCTGAATGACTAAATACCCAGCTGCATAAAGTCAACCATGTTATTAAAAAAAACGGCTATTTTATCACCACCGTAATGGTGATCGCGTAAATAATGGTGATCGCGTGATGTCATATTTTAAAAGCATGACATGGCAGGATCGTGTTGAAGGGCACTATTTTAAAATGGTTTCATGAGGGTCACCAGGTGTAATGGGAACATACGGACAGGATTTGGTTGTTGTACAGAAAGTGGTACATGAACACATTTCTGTTGGTTAGCTGTAGGTAGATATACAGTCATGTGAAAAAAGAGACATTTTGCCAAAACCTGCATGTGTAGATAAATAACTGTAGCTCCTGGAACATGAATGCATACTTAACTGTAGCTCCTGGAACATGAATGCATACTTAACTGTAGCTCCTGGAACATGAATGCATACTTAACTGTAGCTCCTGGAACATGAATGCATACTTAACTGGTGAAATTAAATGTTTGGGGTTTTAGTTTCACTCTGTCCACTTTCAGTTTGCTTTACTGGCATGAGAAATGTACATTCATGTTCAAACGACATCATTGTGAAATATTGCGGACAGAAATGTGACTGTTTTACTTTCTCTTCCTCAGTCTCTGTCCCCTCTCTTACTCAGTCTCTGTCCCCTCTCTGTCCCCCTTCTTACTCAGTCTCTGTCCCCTCTCTTACTCAGTCTCTGTCCTCTCTGTCCCCGCTCTTACTCAGTCTCTGTCCCCTCTCTTACTCAGTCTCTGTCCCCTCTCTTACTCAGTCTCTGTCCCCTCTCTGTCCCCCCTCTTACTCAGTCTCTGTCCCCTCTCTTACTCAGTCTCTGTCCCCTCTCTTAGTCAGTCTCTGTCCCCCCTCTTACTCAGTCTCTGTCCCCTCTCTTACTCAGTCTCTGTCCCCTCTCTTACTCAGTCTCTGTCCACTCTCTTACTCAGTCTCTGTCCCCCCTCTTACTCAGTCTCTGTCCCCTCTCTTACTCAGTCTCTGTCCCCTCTCTTACTCAGTCTCTGTCCCCTCTCTTACTCAGTCTCTGTCCGCTCTCTGTCCCCCCTCTTACTCAGTCTCTGTCCCCTCTCTTACTCGGTCTCTGTCCCCTCTCTTACTCAGTCTCTGTCCCCTCTCTTACTCAGTCTCTGTCCCCCCTCTTACTCAGTCTCTGTCCCCTCTCTTACTCTGTCTCTGTCCCCTCTCTTACACTGTCTCTGTCCCCTCTCTTACTCAGTCTCTGTCCCCCCTCTTACTCAGTCTCTGTCCCCTCTCTTACTCAGTCTCTGTCCCCTCTCTTACTCAGTCTCTGTCCCCCCTCTTACTCAGTCTCTGTCCCCCCTCTTACTCGGTCTCTGTCCCCTCTCTTACTCAGTCTCTGTCCCCCCTCTTACTCAGTCTCTGTCCCCTCTCTTACTCAGTCTCTGTCCCCTCTCTTACTCGGTCTCTGTCCCCTCTCTTACTCAGTCTCTGTCCCCCCTCTTACTCAGTCTCTGTCCCCTCTCTTACTCAGTCTCTGTCCCCTCTCTTACTCAGTCTCTGTCCCCTCTCTTACTCAGTCTCTGTCCCCTCTCTTACTCAGTCTCTGTCCCCTCTCTTACTCGGTCTCTGTCCCCCCTCTTACTCGGTCTCTGTCCCCTCTCTTACTCAGTCTCTGTCCCCTCTCTTACTCAGTCTCTGTCCCCTCTCTTACTCAGTTTCTGTCCCCTCTCTTACTCAGTCTCTGTCCCCTCTCTTACTCAGTCTCTGTCCCCTCTCTTACTCAGTCTCTGTCCCCTCTCTTACTCAGTCTCTGTCCCCTCTCTTACTTCTTGACTGTCAACTAAAATTTTTAAATTCAATTTGCTTTATTTGCAGGAGAAAAATTATATTCACAATCTACATATATGCAGGAGAAAAACACCAGTGCAGTTTACTCTGTCAGTGGTTCATTCATTAGAGAGGTCTGTGGTGAATAAGACCAGTGCAGTTTACTCTGTCAGTGGTTCATTCATTAGAGAGGTCTGTGGTGAATAAGACCAGTGCTGTTTACTCTGTCAGTGGTTAATTCATTAGAGAGGTCTGTGGTGAATAAGACCAGTGCTGTTTACTCTGTCAGTGGTTAATTCATTAGAGAGGTCTGTGGTGAATTACACTGCCGCAGTGATGTGCTGTAAGCTGCGTTTGTCCACTCATTCAAGTTTCCGCTACCAACCGGCCCCTCCTATCACTCCCTACACACCCCCTCTCTCCCCCAGTAGTAAAAAGGACACCAGCGCTCCTGCTTTAGAGAGAGTGTCACGGCAGCTGGTAATGTACTACAGCAAACCGACAGCGTCTTATTTCTTATATATGTAACCACCCCCCCAATCTCCCATGCGTCAACCCCGCTCTCACTGCGTACAGTGCCCCACTCTCACTGCGTACAGAGCCCCCCTCACTGCGTACAGAGCCCCCCTCACTGCGTACAGAGCCCCCCTCTCACTGCGTACAGAGCCCCCCTCACTGCGTACAGAGCCCCCCTCACTGCGTACAGAGCCCCCCTCACTGCGTACAGAGCCCCCCTCACTGCGTACAGAGCCCCCCTCACTGCGTACAGAGCCCCCCTCACTGCGTACAGAGCCCCCCTCACTGCGTACAGTGCCCCCCCACTGCGTACAGTGCCCCCCTCACTGCGTACAGAGCCCCCCTCACTGCGTACAGAGCCCCCCTCACTGCTTACAGAGCCCCCCTCACTGCGTACAGAGCCCCCCTCACTGCGTACAGAGCCCCCCTCACTGCGTACAGAGCCCCCCTCACTGCGTACAGTGCCCCCCTCACTGCGTACAGAGCCCCCCTCACTGCGTACAGTGCCCCCCTCACTGCGTACAGAGCCCCCCTCACTGCGTACAGAGCCCCCCTCACTGCGTACAGAGCCCCCCTCACTGCGTACAGTGCCCCCCTCACTGCGTACAGTGCCCCCTCACTGCGTACAGTGCCCCCCTCACTGCGTACAGTGCCCCGCTCTCACTGCGTACAGAGCCCCCCTCACTGCGTACAGAGCCCCCCTCTCTGCGTACAGAGCCCCCCTCACTGCGTACAGAGCCCCCCTCACTGCGTCACTGCGTACAGAGCCCCCCTCACTGCGTACAGAGCCCCCCTCACTGCGTACAGTGCCCCCCTCACTGCGTACAGAGCCCCCCTCACTGCGTACAGTGCCCCCCTCACTGCGTACAGAGCCCCCCTCACTGCGTACAGTGCCCCCCTCACACGCTAACAACCAGGCAAGGTCCGCAAGCCAGCGGTCGCTGACGTTCCCCATTGCTCCGCCAACCATTTTAATTATTGATCTCTCTCCTTCCCTCTGCTGGCATGTCGCAGGGCCGTTCACTACGCCGTTCACTACGCACTGTTTTAGTGGGTTTAGGGTTATCTCTCGCTCTGCGAATACGCAGCCGCTCGCCGAGTGAATGAGGCCACGTGCGCCTTATGCAGGCCGCAAACATCTTGCCGGTTTGGTCTTCAGCAGCAGTCGCATTGCAACGTCACAGATTCAATATCTAATGTGCATAAAAACATAAACCCACAATTACCCACGATTACCATGCCTACAGGGTTAAAAAAAATAAAATAAAGAATGAAGTGATGGTAACCTGTACCGTGTTTTTATTTTTTTTTTCTTCCTGGTGATGCTACGCCTGCCTTGTATTTTTGGAATACGATGCATCTATTCTGCAAACATGCAGTTCTCTGTGCAACCCGCAAACCTATGCCTCACATGATACAAAGTAGGGCATATGTGCCAGAACTGAGCTTTACATCCAATCAGGATGTACCCAGGTAGAATTGGACCAATAACGTGTCTCCAATGCCACAATAATCGTACGTTTACTGAAAAGCAATTTGATTAATGTGAAGCCAATTTTACATGAGGTAATGCAGATGTTAATTAAAAAAGTTCTTAAAGAAACACTCTGGTCTATTTTGATATCCTTACTAACATTTTCCCTTAATGAAGATAACAGTGATGAATGAGGTAACTGATAAAGAATTGATTTCTTGGGAATTGACTCCTGTATGTGCACAGTGACTCAATGCCCCCTCTCTGACTCCTGTATGTGCACAGTGACTCAATGCCCCCTCTCTGACTCCTGTATGTGCACAGTGACTCAATGCCCCCTCTCTGACTCCTGTATGTGCACAGTGACTCAATGCCCCCTCTCTGACTCCTGTATGTGCACAGTGACTCAATGCCCCCTCTCTGACTCCTGTATGTGCACAGTGACTCAATGCCCCCCTCTCTGACTCCTGTATGTGCACAGTGACTCAATGCCCCCCTCTCTCTCTCTTTCTTCCCCCCCCAAAAAAAAATTCCAGGACCAGAAAACTGCAGATTAGAAACATTCCACCACACTTGCAATGGGAGGTGAGTATATGTGTTTGTGTATATGAGTATATATGTATATATAGTGCTGAAGTCCCATATACCCTGTTTGGCTGGAACCTAGCTAGCCCAGTACCACACAATTCCATTCCATTAGAGTTAGCACAAATTTTTAAATTACATTAGAGTTTGCACAAATACTTTACACTACATTGCAGCGTTAACACGATTGCTTTACGTTACATTAGTTAGCCAGAAGTGTCCGAGGCTAAGGGACAAATACCTGTGTTTTGCTAACTGGAATCCGCAATTTTA
>CM040394.1:113502569-113512569 GCA_022702515.1 Ilyophis sp. 1 JC-2022 | reverse complement strand
CGTCGCTGACAGTAATTCCTGCACTGCACGGAGCCACTATGTGCACAACGAATCTCCCCGTGGAGTCCCACCCATCCACCCCGGGAACGGCCTCCCACTTTGCCGATCCCTCAAGGCACCAGCCATACTCGGATCTGGCGGGACCCAGGCGCGAACCCGGGCGCGAACCCGGGCCCTCTGTGTGCAACTGCATCAACTCAGTCAATGTTTTTAGCCCAGCGCCATCGCGGCACCCAGAGACATCTTTTCTAAAGGCCCAACTGCCCACAATCACACAATGGACTACAATTAAAACAGACTGCTTAGATAACTGCAACAGGTAAAACCCTTGTGTAGTGATGTGGGTGCTGGGCAGTGTAGTCCAGGGCTGGAGCTAATGGGTAAAACCATTGTGTAGTGATGTGGGTGATGGGAAGTGTAGTCCAGAGCTGGAGCTAACGGGTAAAAACCTTGTGTAGTGATGTGGTGATGGGTAGTGTAGTCCAGCGCTGGAGTTAACAGGTAAAAAACCCTTGTGTAGTGATGTGGTGATGGGTAGTGTAGTCCAGGGCTGGAGTTAACAGGTAAAACCCTTGTGTAGTGATGTGGTGATGGGTAGTGTAGTCCAGAGCTGGAGTTAACAGGTAAAACCCTTGTGTAGTGATGTGGGTGCTGGGCAGTGTAGTCCAGGGCTGGAGTTAACAGGTAAAACCCTTGTGTAGTGATGTGGTGATGGGTAGTGTAGTCCAGGGCTGGAGTTAACAGGTAAAACCCTTGTGTAGTGATGTGGTGATGGGTAGTGTAGTTCAGTGCTGGAGCTAACAGGTAAAACCCTGCACAGCGGTGCTCAGGGGAACTACAGATATAGAATGCTAGTGTAGCACGAGCTGACCATGCTTTGTTTCTGACGCTAGTTTGCAACAGTAGCTTCTTGCAAAGAAACACACGATTTTAAAGAATAAACAAGAGGCTTTAGCCTATACAATGTCTGTAGCCTATAACCGACAGTGAAGAGTGTCTTACATGCATCTGGACTCCGAACAATAAACATTGAAGTTTGAGCCCAAATCATTCAATCATGGAAGGGCATGGGAAAAAAAAAGTTGTTCCCACCATTTGTGGGTGGATAGACCGGTAGACATGACAGGTAGCTTGTGCACAAGCACTGTTGCTGCCAGATGTCGACCAAATGTTAAGTGAACAAGTTAAGGCTGTGAAAAGTTACTGACGTGTGAAAAACACATTTTGTGGCCACCTTGGGTCTGGCCTCAGATGGTGGGCAGTGGAAAGAGCACATGAACGATGTTGTCAAGTGAGCAGGAAGGGGGGCAGGGGGCACCTTATGTGAATATACAGCTCTGGAAAAAATTTAGACAACTGCAAAATTATCAGTTGTCTCGTTATATTGGTTGTGTACTCTAGCACTTTGAGTTTGGTTGTGTACTCTAGCACTTTGAGTTTGGTTTTGTACTCTAGCACTTTTGAGTTTGAAAGGATACAATGACAATGAGGTTGAAGTGCAGACTGTCTGCTTTAACTTGAGGGTATTTTCATCCATATCGGATGAACCGCTTAGAAATTATAGAACCTTTTGTACATAGTCTCCCTCCCACCATTTCTGGGCATAACAAAAATATTGGACAGTTTAACAATGTAGAATAAAGTAATAATTTTTAGTATTTGGTCGCATATCATTTGCATGCCATGACTTCCTGATGTTTGTGACCCAACAACATCAAAAGACTCTTGGTACTCTTACAAGTGATACTATAATGTCTCTGCATTTGAATAGATCTCTGTGGGAATTGTGGGGTGGGACTAGATTTAGCTGTAAATTATGCTGGAACAGTATGGAACACATGATTGGTTAAATGGCTCTAAGTCATCAAGGGTCTGACGTATCAAACAAGCCTTAAACCATCACTCTGCTGCCAGAAATACAGTAGATATGGATGGATCACTTGAAGGGTTTCTTTCTTCTGACTTATTTTCCCATAGAGTTCAAGAGGAAAATTTGTCAGGAGAAACAACCCTTAAAGTGATCCATCCATATCTACTGCATATCTGGCAGCAGAGTGATGGTTTAAGGCTCGTTTGATACGTCAGACCCTTGATGACTTACAGCCATTTAGCAACCATGTATTCCATACTGTTCCAGCATAATTTACAGCTAAATCTAGACCCACCCCCCAATTCCCCTAGAGATCTATTCAAATGCAGAGACGTTATAGTATCGCTTGTAAGAGTACCAGAAAATAAGATATCGAGTCTTTTGATGTTGTTGGGTCACAGACATCAGGAAGTCATGGCATGCAAAGGTTAGTGTTGGATAATGAGGAAGAAACTTTGTGCTCTGTAATCATGACATATACTCAGCTTTCTCCCTAACGGGCCCTCGTGTCCTTAACACTGTTACCCGAAGAACTTTCTCCCTAACGGGCCCTCGTGTCCTTAACACTGTTACCCGAAGAACTTTCTCCCTAACGGGCCCTCGTGTCCTTAACACTGTTACCCGAAGAACTTTCTCCCTAACGGGCCCTCGTGTCCTTAACACTGTTACCCAAAGAGCTTTCTCCCTAACGGGCCCTCGTGTCCTTAACACTGTTACCCGAAGAGCTTTCTCCCTAACGGGCCCTCGTGTCCTTAACACTGTTACCCGAACAGCTTTCTCCCTAACGGGCCCTCGTGTCCTTAACACTGTTACCCGAAGAACTTTCTCCCTAACGGGCCCTCGTGTCCTTAACACTGTTACCCGAAGAGCTTTCTCCCTAACATGGGGCTGGCCATTTGTAGGTCACACTTAAGTGTTGGTTGGTAACCAAGGTAACTGGACTCAATTGTATTCTGCCATATCTACACGCCATAACTCCTCAACGTCTTTCTGTTCTTTTCACTCTTCATCCCTCTCCCCTCTCTCTCTTTCTCTCTTCCCCTCTCTCTTTCTCTTTCCCTCTATCTCTCCCTCTCTCTTTCTCTCTCTCTCTCCCTTTCTCTTTCTCTCTCTCACAGTGAACACGGAAAGTGAGACTGCTGTGGTCAATGTCACATATGGGACCCGGGAACAGGCCAGGCAGTGAGTAACCGTCTCCACCTTTCTGTTACTGAATCCCCAGCTAAAGCACCTCCTGACACAAATCCACCAACTGCCTCCCTACTCTGAAACATCTAATCTAAGTATTTTATCATCACTGGTTACGTTGGTTGGTGCTTTATAACGCCCCAAAGAATAAGTAAGTTAGTTTAAATAGCTGAGCTATAACTGGGATGATCAGCGTGATTATTGCTATGTTTGCACATCGGACCGCACACCTGAATGAGTTGATAAAAATGACTTAATTCCCCCGCTCATGGCAGCATGTTACTGACCTCTAGTGGTTGTCCTACAATACTGCAGCCTCTTGTTTTTTTGTGTAGCTGCAATTTTCTGCAAAGCACCATGTTATTGAGTGTTTATGAGAGGGTATTATTATATTTTTAGGTATAATATATAAATTTATTCAGTTTTAGAAAATACAAATGAAAATGTGTTAAATTAAAATTAGAGGTCCTCCCACTGTAAATATCCCACTGACTGGACTATAACCTACACCATCTGAGAGAAAGAAAAAACATTTGAGTTTTTCTTGATGAACAAACAATGTATCTTTGTATGTATGAACTGTAACCGGGACATGGTGACACACCTTTCTCTCAGGGCTATCCAGAAGCTGAATGGGTACCAGTTTGAGAACAACGCCCTGCGCGTCTCTTACATCCCCGATGAGACCTCCGAGGTGGACGGCCAGCGGGGGCCCGATAACGGCCGTCGCCCCGGATACGGGTCCCGCGGCCCTCGGCAGGGCTCCCCTAACTCTGGGGGCCACTCAAAGCACCAGCATGCTGACATCCCCCTGCGCATGCTCGTGCCCACCCAGTATGTGGGAGCCATCATCGGCAAAGAGGGGGCCACCATCCGAAACATCACCAAACAGACCCAGAGCAAGTGAGTACCCCCTGAGGCACGGGTCATTCACAGTGAGGGACTGATTCATAAGTGCAGGTTTAGGTCATAATGTGAGAGTATATGAGGCGCGGGTCATTCACAGTGAGGGGGAAAATGGCTTTCCGGTCAAAATTGCCTCCTGCATTTGACCCACAGTTCAATATTCCCAAACTGAAGCAAGATTAGGAGGAATTTGCAATTTAGAGTCATCGCCTTCACATCTGAATTCTGAAGGCATCTGTGGACAGAGCTACGGCTGCTTCTCTGTGACAAACAGTATAAGAGTTTACAAAGCAGAACTTGTACCACATCTCACCCCACCTACAAAAGAGTTCTCCTGAAACACGACTGAAGGTCACTGTGCTACTGTAGTTTCTCTGTTGAGTTCTCCTGAAACACGACTGAAGCTCACTGTGCTACTGTAGTTTCTCTGTTGAGTTCTCCTGAAACACGACTGAAGGTCACTGTGCTACTGTAGTTTTTCTGTTGAGTTCTCCTGAAACACGACTGAAGGTCACTGTGCTACTGTAGTTTTTCTGTTGGGCCTTTTTTATTGTTCAGTATTTACGAGGGGAATTCTTTAGGCAATACTACGCAGTTTGGGGATTCCCTCCCTTTTTGAAAGCAGTGTACGAGTCAACATTGTGGTGGTTGAAAGAATGGGCCCACACCCCTCCCCCGCAGGATTGACGTCCACCGCAAAGAGAACGCTGGCGCAGCGGAGAAGCCAATCAGCATCCACTCGACCCCCGAGGGCTGCTCCTCCGCCTGCCGAATGATCCTGGACATCATGCAACAGGAGGCCAAGGACACCAAGACGTGAGCGAGGGGGCGGGGTCACACCTGTGGGGACGGGGTCTCACACCTGTGGGGGCGGGGCCTCACACGTGTACGTGCGCATGTGTGTACGTGTGCGTGTGTGTGTACGTGCGCATGTGTGTACGTGTGCGTGTGTGTGTACGTGCGCATGTGTGTACAACAGGGCTACACAACCCTGGGAAGCTGTGATGTTTGTGGTTTTTGTTCCATCCAAGCTTAAAGGCAAACTGAACTTTGTTAGAACATAATGTTGTATAGCTACCTGGTCCTGATATGAGTCATCATACGCACTCTCACCTACATGACTTGCTCCAGCCATCAGAAACTGGCCGACGAAGAATGACGTTTTTTCTCTCCATTCGATCCCATTGCAGGCGAAATAGGTTTCGTGATTTTCTATCTCGGCATAATCCGCCTTGTATGCATTCGTTTATGTGATGTGCGCTTTTGAGACCTATTTCGCCGTGCAATGGGATCGAATGGAGAGAAAAAACGTCATTCTTCGTCGGCCAGTTTCTAATGACTGGAGCAAGTCATGTAGGTGAGAGTGCGTATGATGACTCATATCAGGACCAGGTAGCTATACAACATTATGTTCTAACAAAGTTCAGTTTGCCTTTAAGCTCGGATGGAACAAAAACCACAAACATCACAGCTTCCCTGGGTTGTGTAGCCCTGTTGTACACACATGCGCACGTACACACACGCATACACACATGCGCACATACACACACGCACACGTACACACACACACGCAAACATCACAGCTTCCCTGGGTTGTGTAGCCCTGTTGTACACACATGCGCACATACACACACGCACACGTACACACACACACGCAAACATCACAGCTTCCCAGGGTTGTGTAGCCCTGTTGTACACACATGCGCACGTACACACACACATACACACATCACAGCTCTCCAGGAGCAGGGTTGCCTGCCTTGCCTTCTCTTAATAAAGTGTGTGACTGTACCTGTGCGTGACCGTACCTGTGCGTGACCGTACCTGTGCGTGACCGTACATGTGCGTGACCGTACATGTGCGTGGGTGTACATGTGCGTGGGTGTATATCGTTGATTGACGGCACGTGGGCGGGATTGAGGGACTGGGGCTCGTGGCAGGGGGGCATGCTGAACTTTTATGGGCGCATCTTCTCTCCACAGAGCTGAAGAGGTTCCCCTGAAGATTCTGGCCCACAACAACTTTGTGGGGCGACTGATCGGCAAGGAGGGGCGAAACCTGAAGAAGGTGGAGCAGGACACTGACACCAAGATCACCATCTCCCCGTAAGCGTCCTGTGTCCCGTGTCCCGTGTGGGAATGTGTGTGTGAGCATTGTGAGGTCCGAGGTCAACGCTAAGGTACCCCTATTCTCCGTCAGGCTGCAGGACCTGACCCTGTACAACCCAGAGAGGACCATCACAGTGAAGGGGCCCATCGAGGCCTGCTGCTTGGCCGAACAGGAGATCATGAAGAAAGTGCGCGAGGCGTACGACAACGACGTAGCCGCCATGAACGTGAGTCTCGTCTGCTGGACCAACAAGCTTCAGTCATAAGCAAAACGAGCGGCTAACTCAAAGCGAGTGTTACCTAGTACCTGCACCAGAAGCTCTAGATGGTTCTATGTGAACCCCATTGTGCCCATGTACATTTCTTAGTATTAATGCACCTTTTCCTTTTTAGTGCTCTTATATTTACCTTTCGTTTCCCCCCCTCCCTCCCCCCCAACCTAGCAACAGACCCACCTGATCCCTGGACTCAACCTCGGCGCTCTGGGGCTGTTCCCGCCATCTTCTGCTATGCCCCCCCCTCCCCCTGGAAACTCTAATGTTGGTTCCCCCTATGGTTCATTCGGAGTAAGCCAACATTACCAGCGCCATCACCGTAATGTCTTGTGTATTTGACTGTTTAAACAAGTACTTCCGTTCCTCAACATGCTGTTAATGCACTGTATTTCTGCCATTTATATTTCAAATCATGACTGTTATGGGTAGATAGAGCTCAGTACATGATACATGGGTTAAAGTTTTACGTCACCGCGACGGATTTCCGTCGTGAACGACTGAAAATGATCATTTCTCAGATTGGTGCAGATCCGATGAGAAAATAAATAGGGGGGGGGTCGGTTGAAATCTGTTGGCCTACACACACACCATAGCAGAGTGTTCCATAAGCGCAGGCTGCCGGCTAAATAGCCGACCACTTACACATTTTGGCCGGCCACTATTTTGAAGATCCAAAACAGATTTTTATTTTACCTGCCCTCTTGCAATTCGCCGTAACGTAGGCTCTGCACTTGCGGAACGTGCTGCAGCAAACACGCAGCTGTCTAGCCCGCCCACCTTCTAGAAGCCGACAATTTACACCAAGTTTTTATTTAAGTTTCAATACCTCAAAAAAAAATCACTGCACATCCATAGTTTGAAGAAGTGGCTGTATCATTCAGAAATTTGCAACAAAATACATTTGTCATAATCGCCACATACAGTAGGCCAGGGCTATTCAATTACAAATTAAATTGGGCCAGATTTTAAAACCAGGAAATGTAGATGGGCCAGACATTTTCAGCAGCCTATTTTAAACAAACGCAAATTAATGTAGGAAAAAATAACAATGTTTAAAAAAATATTTTTGGTCACATATCTGATCCAGGCACATCACAAAGTGCAGAAACAGAATAAAAAAGAGCTATCAATCCACAGAACCGTAACAAGTGGCAATAACAGTAACCAATAACACACACACACACAGAAATAACACAACGCCTCCTACTGCACACTGAAGGAACATAACAAATACGTTCGTTTTAAATAAGCAGGGTAATACGGCTCCGATCGTAAGATGCAATCAAACTGTGCACTTTAGCGTCCCTCTCCTGTGATCCTCGAGTTTGTCCGGAAAGTTTCGTGTTTCTCAATGTGGTGCCTCCGAATGTTATATTTTTTAACTACCGCAACGCACTCATTGCAAATTAAACACGTTGGTTTGGCATTTGGTCATTTAATCGATGGTTTTCATTGTCAATTTCACATTTCAGGGTTGACAGAGACATACTTTCAGTAGAGCACTTGCCTACTTGTGACTGTCAATAGCCAGATGCTTTGAAAAGCTACTAAGCGTGGTCGAAATTGCGTCACATGAGAAAACGTTGATTTGTGAGAGATACCCTGATTGGCGGAATATGTTTGTCACGCTGGTTTTACTTCGTGATCGCAGGAAAACAAATCTTCCTGCTTACGGATTTTAGACCACGCTCGCAGTGCTGTAACTATTTAGGCTATGTGATAACATTGCTATTAACAAATAATTTTTATAAAATAATGTTACAATTAAAATATTAAAATTGCCTATTTAATTCAAGCTCGCTGGGCCACTCGAAGGTTGCTTCTGGGCCGGATGTGGCCCGCGGGCCGCCAATTGAATAGGCCTGCAGTAGGCTATAGCTACATAATACGCATAAAATAAGTAGCCTTCGTTAAAAAAACATACAAACGTATGTGTGTTTTTACATAACGGCAATGTATTACAGCCATAATTGCGATAGGTGGTCACTGTGGAAATGTCGACTGTACGAGAAATTAATAAAATAAGGTTTAGATTACTAAACCGAAAGTAGGCTCCATCGGGTAGTCTACTGTACAGTACAGTAAGCAAAGGAAACACGCCAAATTTTTGTTTGTAGGCTACAACGTTTTAAAACTATATTAGTGTTCCTATATCAGAGCATTGTTTTGTTATTGTGTATATATGGTGCATTTTATGCATTTATAGTCTGTGATGGTTGTAAGCATTTTGGGCAAATAATAAATCCCTCAAAAAAAGTTTGGAAATTAAAAAAATATTTGCTTGAGATTGCAGGAAATCATAGTTATATGTAGTTTAAAATGGGAAATCGCCAACGCAGAGGGGCAGAGGCCTGCCCCACTACTCACCACCCCCCGCCCTTCAAAAAGCCTGGCCGGCCACTGCTTCTCAATTATCTGGCCACTCTCAAATCTCGTGGAACACTCTGCATTACCTCCCAAAGGTCATACAATTACTTTAAATAAGCTCTCAATACCACAAAATTTAAGGACTACCACGTTATCTTTTTCAGTCGTGAACATTTTTCTTGCTTTAACCCATGATGATATATACTGTGATCCCTTTTTTAACTAGGAAATATGTCACTTGTACATTAGCTCTATTTCATCACCTTGTCTGTAGGTGGCGCCAGAGGTCAGTCAAATAGCAGCAGGAGAATAACAGTGGCAATATGCACATGTTCTGCGATTCTTCCTTGAAATGGAGACTGCAAAATAGATGGATAAATAAATAATAAAAAGGTCTATATCCAGTTCCACCTGGTATATTCTTAAGGTTTACCTCCCTGTGTGAGTCTGCTTTTCGATGTCACTCACCCTTTTATTCAACTGCCTTTTATAATGGAGACAATGACAAAGTACCTTTGTGCTCGCCTGAAAAACAGAGTATCAGTGCTCATTGGCCTCCCTGCTTTTGTGGCTTTGCTTTGCTTTGCTTTGTACCGTGTGACTCAGGGCAAGTCACAGAATGGAAAGGATGTTTTAAATAGCCTGGTCTTAAAAAGGTGGTCATGCAATGTTAGCGGATACTCAGTGACATCGTGTCTGCAATGCTTTTTACTGACACAGGACATAATGGGGTTTTATATCAGCTATGGAACTGAGAGAGCGGCCATTTTGGTTGTTTTTGTGTCTATTCACTAGTCACGATTACACTAGCGACTCATTGTAATCACGTCCCTGAGTCTTGTGAAGCAAAAGTTAGCAATCGTTGGATTGGGTTAGCGGTCGTTGGGTTCAGTTAGCAATCGTTGGGTTGGGTTAGCGGTTGTTGGGTTGGGTTAGCGGTCCTTGGGTTTGGTTAGCGGTCGTTAGGTTGGGTTAGCGGTCGTTGAGTTTGGTTAGCGGTCGTTGGGTTGGGTTAGCGGTCCTTGGGTTCAGTTAGCAGTCGTTGGGTTAGCGGTCATTGGGTTGGGTTAGCGGTGGTTGGGTTAGCGGTCGTTGGGTTGGGTTAGCGGTCGTTGGGTTGGGTTAGCGGTCGTTGGGTTGGGTTGGCGGTTGTTGGGTTGGGTTAGCGGTCGTTGGGTTAGGTTAGCGGTCGTTGGGTTGGGTTAGCGGTCGTTGGGTTTGGTTGGCGGTTGTTGGGTTGGGTTAGCGGTCGTTGGGTTCGGTTAGCGGTCGTTGGGTTGGGCTAG
>CM040394.1:113485069-113497569 GCA_022702515.1 Ilyophis sp. 1 JC-2022 | reverse complement strand
CACTCCGGGAACCACTCCCAGCAGCAGCAGCAGCAGCCGGCCGTCGATCCCGGGGCCCCACAAGGACAGGCCCAGGAACCCCAGCCTGCCCGCAGGAAGTGAAGAGGCGGGGCCCTCTGGATGGACAGCGGCCAGCGAGAGGAAGAGAGACAAAGACCCAGTGGGATACAGGGAGGAATGCATGTCAAACAGAGAGGGGAGGGGGGAGGGGGGAGGGGAGGGGAGGGGCAACTTTTAAAAAAGGAAAAAAAATTAGTACAAAAACGATAGAAAACAGAGACCAGATGGCGCCAGAGAGTGACTGGAAATGGGAAGGGAGGGGGAGGGACTAGGGAGCTGCAAGGTCATTGGCTGAAAATTAAGTACAGCGCCCCCTTGAGTGCTTCTGAAGACGAGCTGCTTGTAGGATATTGTGGGCCTTGTAAAGAGTCCCTTCTATGTGGTTCTGAAGGAACAGAAGCTCTGTCTGAAACGCGCTCTGATTTGATTCAGTTCAATTACTGGTTCAATTACATCAATGAACCCTCCAATCAGAAGCCATTTCCAGTCACTCTTGATTTCAAGGGTGGTTTTTTAAAAGTGCATATATATATATATATATATATATATATATATTCATTCATATATAATACAGAGAACTATTATATAACAAGGGCAGTGAAGGAGAGATGGGAGAGGGGCGGAGAAGCCATTTCCAGGGGTGGGTCAGAGATCACGTGACCTGCCTGAACCTATCACAGCGAAGTGGGGAGGGGCCACAGCTCCCTCTTTAAAAAAAGGCTCGAGGGAGGGGAAAAAGGAAGAGGAGTTGAAAGAGAGAGAGAAAACGTTGTAAATTGTAGTTATGTGAATTTGAAAGTAAACGCTGCGTGAGTGACCAGGTCCGAGACAGTAAAGACCGCGCGGGGAGGGTTGACCGTTGCGGGTCACGATTTCGGACTTGCAGCGAGAGTGCAGGTCTTAGCTGGCTCTGCAGTTCTGGTGCTGGAGCCAGCTGTAAACAATATGAAATTGAGTAAAACTACATTATATAGCTGGCGAGTGACCACCACCAAAACAGCAGATAGTGTGTGTGCGTGTGTGCGTGTGTGTGCACACGCGTGTGCATGTGCATGTAGATATACGCTCATAGTGTCAGCCCTTAGAGCAGCAGTAGGAAGGATTCTGAAATTGGAGTTTTTTCTGGGTGGGACTTCATTTCCTTTGAGCTGCCATTGGTCCCTCAGGCAGAGGGCTGAGGCGATGGACCGGCCCATTGACCACACCTTATTGTTTTTAGCAATTTGGGATGAACCATTTCATGGTCCGGTGGGGGGGGTTTCCCACGATGGGTTTAGGGGTAGGGTTAGGGTTAGCCCAGGAGATGCATTGTGAGAACTCTGCTCCCATCAGCTGTCGAATCACAGATGATCTTCAGTTGTTTTCAGTTTGTCTGTCTGTTTACAGCAAGTTAGTGTTAGCGAGGAAGACTATAAAAATAATAATAAAACTTACCTCATTTTCTTTAGTTGGGGGACTCCTCTCTCACCCTTAAAGTGCCTCACTGTTCCCTGAGATCTGTCTGTACCCCCAGACCCGAGGTCTCTGTCAGTACCCCCAGACCCGAGGTCTCTCTGTAGCCCCAGACCCGAGGTCTCTGTCAGTACCCCCAGACCCGAGGTCTCTCAGTCAGAACCCCCAGACCCGAGGTCTCTCTGTAGCCCCAGACCCGAGGTCTCTCAGTCAGAACCCTCAGACCCGAGGTCTCTCAGTCAGAACCCTCAGACCCGAGGTCTCTCAGTCAGAACCCTCAGACCCGAGGTCTCTCAGTCAGAACCCTCAGACCCGAGGTCTCTGTCAGTACCCCCAGACCCGAGGTCTCTCAGTCAGTACCCCCAGACCCGAGGTCTCTCAGTCAGAACCCTCAGACCCGAGGTCTCTGTCAGAACCCTCAGACCCGAGGTCTCTGTCAGAACCCCCAGACCCGAGGTCTCTCAGTCAGTACCCCCAGACCCGAGGTCTCTCAGTCAGAACCCTCAGACCCGAGGTCTCTCTGTAGCCCCAGACCCGAGGTCTCTCTGTCAGTACCCCCAGACCCGAGGTCTCTCAGTCAAAACCCTCAGACCCGAGGTCTCTCAGTCAGAACCCTCAGACCCGAGGTCTCTCAGTCAGAACCCCCAGACCCGAGGTCTCTCTGTAGCCCCAGACCCGAGGTCTCTCAGTCAGAACCCCCAGACCCGAGGTCTCTCAGTCAGAACCCTCAGACCCGAGGTCTCTCTGTAGCCCCAGACCCGAGGTCTCTCTGTCAGTACCCCCAGACCCGAGGTCTCTCAGTCAGAACCCTCAGACCCGAGGTCTCTCAGTCAGAACCCTCAGACCCGAGGTCTCTGTCAGAACCCTCAGACCCGAGGTCTCTCAGTCAGAACCCTCAGACCCGAGGTCTCTCTGTAGCCCCAGACCCGAGGTCTCTCAGTCAGAACCCTCAGACCCGAGGTCTCTGTCAGAACCCTCAGACCCGAGGTTTCTCTGTACCCCCAGGCTACAACATCAACCATGATGTGTTTTTTTGCGGAAGGACGCGTCTGTAGTCCTTCTTTAGATTTTTCGTGAAGACGTACCAGCTCCAGACTCACACAACAAGGCAGAACGAGATGGTTTCTATGGCGATTACACATTGTTTAACGAGATGGGTGTGACCCAGAACAAGCCCGTCATTTGCCTTAAATGGTCGGCAGACCAGGGTCCCTTGACTTTAAGTCGTGAATGTCTGCATCGATGCACTTTCTCCACGATGTTTTACCCTCCCCAGCGCAGCGTAGTCACGTGGAAATGGCTTCTCTCTCTCTCTCTCGCTCTCCCAAAGCTCTGCTGGTGAGCTCCCAAAATGAGAAAAGGATGTAGTTGGAAGATTTCACCAATATGATAAGAATATAGGAAGAAATAAGAAAAAACCTACCTCAGGGTAAAGTTACCTCAGTGTTCGTTCCTTTTATTTTTGCTTGCTGGTGTTTTATATAAAGCTGATAGTCTTGAATATTTTATTTTTTTAAGAAAAAAAAAAGAGAAGTATCTTTTTTTTTAGGTTTTGTCTTGTTGCTTTGATATTTTTTCTGTTTTTTTTTTTTTGTTTATTTGTTTTGATCAGAATGCCCCCAAAGTTTAACTCCCGAGTAAAAACGTAGATGTTAATAACGATCGGGAGCGCGGTGGTGTTGGCTCTGGACATTGTTCTTAGCATTTTGGAGTGGCTTCTGGTTCTTGCTGAAGTATGCTTTGAGTTGAATTTGGAAGCAGCACATTTGCCAGAGGGGAACAGAGCTGTTGTTTGCAGTCAGCCAGTATGTAGAGCATAACGGCCCATGTCACATATTTAGCCCAAATGTGGAATGCTGAACACTTGATTATCCTGTGGTATTCCCCGGAATTCCACAGAGTGAATGTGAAGCCTGATTGGCATTCCCCGGAATTCCACAGAGTGAATGTGAAGCCTCATTGGCCGATCTAACAGCTTTGTCATCCCCATCGCATGTGCTGTTTTTCTGTCCTGAGTATATTTAGGTGTGACTGTTTCCTGGAATGAGTGAGTGAGACTGAGAGCGAAAAAGTGTGTGTGTGTGTGAGTGAGCGTGCGTGAGTGAGTGAGTGAGTGAGTGAGAGTGAGTGAGTGAGTGAGTGAGTGAGAGTGTGAGAGTGAGTGTGAGTGAGTGTGAGTGAGTGTGAGTGAGTGTGAGTGAGTGTGAGTGTGAGTGAGTGTGAGTGAGTGTGAGTGAGTGTGAGTGAGTGTGAGTGAGAGAGAGTGTGAGAGTGTGTGTGTGCGTGAGTGAGCGTGATTGTGTGTGTGTGTTTTATTCATTTGATAAATGTTTGAAATGAGGGTGGGGATGTGGGAGGGGTAAAAGTTTAAAGGGAACCTATGGCCTTGGTTTTTCTTTTTTAAATTTTTTTTACTATTATGATTTTTTTAAATAAACCGGGGATATTCTAAAACTTTTTTAAAATGGGAGCAACTAGCTACAAAACATAAGAAAAAAGAGAAAATAAAGAATGAATGGAATAAAATAAATAGATTTAACCTGTACATAAGATGTAAAGGAGCAGCTAAAAAAGATGAGACGTTTTGTATTTTTAAAATTACTGTTAAAAAAAAAAAACATAAAAAGGAAAAGACAAGGAAAGATATGGAGATAAAACGAGAGACCACCGTACGACCCTGTCAGACTGCATCTTTTACAGGCTGCTACGCTATCATCTCATCACAGGTTGGGCTAACGGCTTTCAATGTGCTTGCTTACCACCCACAGCTAAAGTCTATTGTAGTGTTTGTGATTCCATTGAATTTTTTTTTTTTTGAAGAGACAGAAACTTCTTTTGGGACCATTGTGTTGTGAAGAGGCTGAATTCCACCGTCACTAAGATGTCATTCAAGAATCTTTGACGTATTTTGATCAAGGCTCGTGAGTTTGAGTGGATGGATGTTGCCGTTAATCTACGACATATAAACTGAAAACCAGCAGCATATTGCTACCTTGTGAGAAGTGCTAATTAATGTATTGAAATAATTCATTGTTTTGGTGTATTTCAAAAGTAAAATGCTAAAGTAATCGGAAGCCTCCGTCACTTTACAAAAACGTTAAACCAAGACATTTCTGTCTCTTCAAAACCATATAGCTCTGCTGTCTCTTCAAAACCATAGAGCTCCGCTCACGGACACCAAGACGTGCTTTAATTTGTTCAGACTGCAGCCTTTTTGATTATTTGTCTATTGTCTTGTTTCCCCCCCCCCCCCCCCTTATCTTCTTACACAGCAAGCTTTATTTGGATATGACATCTGGTTACTTACTGTTTCAACAAAAAAAAAAAAACTTAAAAAAAATAAAATACAAAAAACAAAACAAAAAGACTACCTGGGGTGGGGGAATTATGACTGAAGTCCTGGGTGTGTATAAGATTACACAAACAGAGAGAAGGGAAAGGGCTTTAGGGGGATATTGACACATGCTTTGGGATCCTTGAGGGAGATATTTTATAAGCGGACAAAGGGAGGTGAGTTGCCATCGATGGCCAATCAATGACAACATAGTAAACCAGTTGTTGGTCTAGTGCAGCCATGCCAAGAAAAGTCAGGATTTGTTGCCACTATCCATATCTCCCTGGAGAGAAAGATGTCTCTTTCTCTCTCTTTCTCTCTCTCTCAGGCCCCAAAACATTGATCTATCCTTTTTCTGTGTCCTGCTCCTCCAACCTTATCTTCAATCCTTTTGGAGAACAATTCTGTGTACACTATGAAATTGGGACTGAAGACCAGGTTATTTCAGGGGTAGTGGATCACTACTGAGGGGTAGTGGATCACTCCTGAGGGGTAGTGGATCACTACTGAGGGGTAGTGGATCACTACTGAGTTCATCCTCTCTGCTTGCCTTCGTTTGTACCTGTTTTCTCAATTTCTGTTCAACCGTAATTTTTTTTTTCTTAGTTTTTATTTGACTTCCGTTTGTAGTTTGGAGAAGTTTTACAATGATTTTCTCTTTAAAATTTACAGATATAAAGATGGCTAATTATAATGGATTACTAACGAATGACTCGCATGTAAGATGTGAGACAAAATAATGACTGTGCCAAACACCATTTTTAGGTAAAGAATCATGTTTGAGCTGCAGTGGATAAACTGGTGAGATGGATGTGTTGCAGCACTCAGTCCCATCCCATACGCCAGGATTCTACAAAGCTATAAGTTGTATAGTTATGCAAAGCTATAAGTTGTATAGTTATGTAAAGCTATAAGTTGTATGTGTTACTCAGCCAGTAGGAACACTTAAATGCGAACATCATAAAGTTTTGTTGACATTAACAACAAATATTTCCTCAAACTCTTTTATGCATACGAGTGACAGTCGCACATAAATTGTTGATATTTACAGTGGCTGTTACTCCTAATAGTTTATTTTAACTTTAACAAAAAGGTACACATCAGCCACCAATCTGAGCATGTATTTTTTCCTGCAGAAAGCATTTAATGGTCCACCCAAACAACAATAACAGGTTTAATATCTTGTACTGTATAATAGAGTATGTCATTTGAATCATAGGATGTATTCAGACAGTTTCACACTCTACACTCTGGACGTCAAACAATGACGCACACCAGGTGCTACAGAGAGAAACCAAACCTAACACATAACTTGGAACGCTACCTCAAGACTTGGCCACAACATTGTTTTCTTTATTTTGCAGCCAGAAAATAGTGGACAATGCATGTTACAGTACCTTTTAGATTTCATTTATTTATATTTTTTTTCTTTCATTTTGGTTTTAAGTTACCTCTCCAGCTCAGAGTTGGATTTTTTTTTTTTTTTTTTTTTTTTTTAAATCAATGAAGTTACGGAGTGGTTGAGGGGGTTTTGGCTGAAATAGGGTCAGAAAGTGGAGAAATGCAGAAATAAAGAGCTGCTGAATATGATAGTCATTCTGGTGGAAAAGGCTGGTCATTTGTGGTAGACGAGTAACGGTGGAACATTCTGGAATGAGTTGGGTAGGGTTTACGTTGGGGTTGATTCACATCGATCGCCTCCAGTTATTGGACCACCTCCAAATTGAGTTGAACATTTTTGCACTGGAAGAATGCATCAGAATCACTTTGTGTCATGAGCCATCCATCTGGGTAGAATATAAAATGCTGAAGATTTGAGGGCTCTAAATGCCTCTGTACCTCACAGTAAAACCATGCTACCTGTCTGTTATGCATCCTCGATATTTCGCAAACCATCCCATATGTCAGCTGCTTACCTGACCCCCCCCCCCTCCCCCCTCCTTCCCACAATCTCCTCCCAGCTCTGCCCCATTCCTAAAACAATCCCCCCTAAAGAGAGTGAACCACTTGATCTGGCTTGCTAGCTACAGCAGTTAAGACAAGTAGGCAAAGAAGCATAGCTGTAGCTAGCTACGGTTAATGTGCCGAGTTATTATGGCTAACTAGTTACCTTGGCTAACTAGCAAGTGACGAAATCTAACTCCGAAATAGCTAACTAACCGACTTTAGAAATTACCAGCTAACCAATTGAGATAAGACCACTTTGCTGGCTAAAGAAAAACTATAAAAGATGTAAATACATATGTTTTTACTCATCCACACTGCTGAGATTGATTTAGTTCATTGCTGTAAACTGTTTGGTGAGTAAACTTCTGACTGTCACAAACATCCCATGGCCTTCCTCCTGATGCATGCACGGTCATCCTACTGCAGGAAAAATGGCTGAATTTCACCTCGCCCTGATTGGTGTCTCTGCCGGCCCTGCCCCCTTCCCATAATCCCCCTCTTCATGGCCCTGTCCCCTTCCCATAATCCCCCTCTTCATGGCCCTGTCCCCCTCCCATAATCCCCCTCTTCATGGCCCTGCCCCCTTCCCATAATCCCCCTCTTCATTTTCACTCCCTGAATCAAGGGGCACAATACCTGTAACCGTGTAATTTTTTTGTTGATCTACCTCTTAGGGAAAATAGCAAAATAGTAAAATAATACTTTAAAAAAAACACATCAAAAAAGTTAAAAACAAAAAAAAAAAAACTAAAATGAAAAATAAATATTAAAACTGGGTAGTGACATCTCCATATACTGTAGTTAATAGTCTCAAATAAAATGATTTTACTTCCAAAGATGATTTTTTTCTCCATTATTAGGGTTTTGAAAAGGTAATTGCAAAAAAACTAAAATTGGAGAGATGAAAATTAGTCTTTTTTTTTTTTTTTAAAGAGAAACTGCTATATTTCATTATTCAATTGCATTTGTTCATTAGACTTATATTTTTAACCTCACATCCTTCATCCTTTGTTTGTTTCTGATTGCTTTTTAAAAAATAATGACATGGGATTGTATTTCTTGTGTTGGATGCATTAGAACTCTCTCTGTGAACTGCAACATAATAAATACTCTGCAAGATACTTCAGAGAAGCATGATATTTTAAAAATTTGTTTTTGGAAAGAAATAGACCCATTTGATTGGCTGTGACACTAGCGAGGGAGGAGCCTTTATTCACCTCCTTTTGTTTTTCTGTGTCTCAGCATCTCTGGATTTTACCTTCTGTCTACTTTCTTAGTTTATCATCACTTGTTTTTTAACTCTTGTAAGCAAACAGACCATAGAAATGAATGTGTTATTAAAAGAAGAGAAACCGGATCGCCTGTGTCTTTGTGAGTTATTTAAAGTTGCTTTTCATTCATTCAGTTTTCTGTCTGTAAATAAATTAATTTGTTGATTTGTTTAATGTATTTATTTTTATAGTTTTTTTCTGGTACGTGTTTCAACTGAGGTCTTGATCTTGGGGCAATCTTTACGGGGCAGGGTTGCTTTGTTTTTTTTTTTGTATTTTACCTTGAATGTACAGTTCAATTGGTTTTTGAGACTGAGTTTGTAGTTATGGATCCATACGAGGTTCTGAATTATGTATTTAGGGTCTTGACTGAAGAGAACACCAGAAACGTCCCTGGCACCCCAAGGCAAGGGTTGCCTACCCCTGGTCTATAAGAATAGCGGTTTGTCCTGTCATTTCCAAACAACAGGTGAAGGTTTAACCCACAATTTACACAAAACCACTTAACCATAAAACAACCACAGTTCTCATGGACTGAGAACTACAGTAAATTACAGCTAATTATTACCGGATGTACAGAATATTAACATTTTAAAAATGCATGATTTTAAGCGCTCTTATTTTATTTGGCACGGTATGCAAAAGTGTATTTGTTTGAGATGATTAATGTAGTCTCACCTATTGTAAGGGCTTTTGCTTTAATTCTCTCTGGTTTTATCCGTTTTTTTTTTAAAACAACTATTTTAGTTTTTTGTTTTGCTTTGATTAAAAAGTCATGATTCTCATGCAGGACAACAAACAGGACAACAAAGAAATCAAATAAAAACTGGTTTCATCTTTGCCTTTGGTGCTGGAGCTCAACCACCCTGAGCTCCTACCATAGAATAGTCTAATACCTCCTAGTTTGTGGGAACTGTTATTCAAGACCACATCCCGTTCTCCCTGTGGTTGTGCACTCTGAAGTTACCGTGTATAAGAAGCGCTGTGTGGAAGTTACCTGTTACCAGATATCATGCAGCAGTCTCTCACATCAGTACCCCTGAGTCCTCTAACTATGTTCCCATCTTGCGTCCACCTTCCACAAACAGGAAGTAGGCCTATAGCAGAATTTTGGGCCACTTCCTGGGGTAGGTGTCGAGGCGGGACAGCTGTGCTGCAAGGTTCAAATGTTTTCTAAAAAATAGCACAGAAGAATTAAGTATCTGAATTCAGAAAAGAGCCATACCCGTTACATTACATTACAATAAGAATATGCAGTTATACACAAAAACGTTTATTATTTAGCATGATAATCTTGACCTTTGAGTGATGTCTATTACAACCACTTGGCAACAATCTTAATCGTATACTATCTGAGCCACAGGCAGACTGGAGAACATCAGTGTTTTTCTCAGGAATACTAAATCACTAAGAAGGCACAGAGGCCCATTTATAATCACTAAGTGTAAAGATTCACCCAACAAACAATTTCTAGACTATTTCTAAACTAGACCGATAACCTGTGTTGCACAACTATACCTATAACCATAGATGTGACATGTTATAGTTACTATTACATTACATGATATGTCATATCTGTGGTTCTATAGCTATACCTATAACATCAAAAACTAAAGAAAAAAATGATGTTCTGTGGCCAGGGTATGTTTTTTTTCTCCATAGAAACATTGAGATAGAGTATGAAAGGGTGTTTTTCAGTTGTTTGCAGAAAAGAGCCAGTGAATGCACTCTCCTGTCTGACTGGGGAAGGTCATTCCACTGTCAGGGGGGAAGAGCGGGGGCTGTGTGGAGTGGAGTGGTTGCCGAGTAGGTACTCGATGAGATGGGACAGCCAGGTGCCGAGTGGTGGTGAATGGCAAGGTATGCTTGGAGCGTACCATGGTTATATAGGTCTACCTTATGCCGGTTTCTGATCTCGGCTAGATTTATGTAAATGAGCCTTTTACTGTACTCAGTGAATGCAGTCAGGTTTACATAATGAAAATGATTACAGTTGAACAGGGCATATGTGCTTTCCCACATCAAATTACTTTGCAATGCTAATCTGGGATGTATCCACAATGACCAAAATCCGAGGCAAAGCGTGCGTTGTGGAATGCCTGTTGGTGTATGACAGGTCTTGTTGACTTTATTCCATGCCTGGAATGGGTATCAGAGATTTTGAGTTGGAGGACTGTTCCTAATCCATTGAATCGCGCCCAGCGAAATTCGCTTAATCCAAAACAACGAGATGAATGACGTAATCCTCTCGTCGCGGATAGGGTGAAATCTGACCAATCGGCAGTTGAGCCGCTGTTTGTAACGCTGTTTTGAAAGTAGAAAATATGGCGACAGAACGAGCCCCGCTGTAAGTAACTCACCAATTCACTCTTTTTCTGGTTCATTTAAATGTTAACGAAGGTATCAATGCAGGCGCTTAAGTAGTAACTACTCAACTATAGCTGCTAAAGCTTTGCTCAAAATGTGTCAAACGGTTCGCTCGCTAACTGCAATGTTCTGCCAGCTTTGATAGGTAACGACTAGCCAGTAGCTAGCTAACGTTAGTTAACAAACCCTTTCATTATGATCAGCAGTTTGCAAGCTGGGTAACGTTAGTATGTTAGTATGTTACCCCATTAATGTTAATAAAACTGGAACCTGCGAGCCCATGTGTGCTGACTAGCTTCTCTATGCACCGCAACCTGTGACCGACAGCAATGTAGCTAACGTTAATGGTAGCATGTTTGATATCACGTATATCATGATGGGTTCACAAGATTTCAAAGCTAAAGAAGGCCTTCAGATGCTGCTCTCTCGCTATGTGGCTATACAGTATATGGGCTATACCAGGGGTAGGCAACCCTGGTCCTGGAGAGCCGCAGGGTCTGCTGGTTTTTGTTGTTACTCGCCATTTAATTGATCAATTAAAGCAGTTGATTACACAGTTAACTCACCTCACCTGGTTTCTTTAGTCTAAGTAGTTGCTGTATTTAGGGTGAAAACAAAAACCAGCAGACCCTGCGGCTCTCCAGGACCAGGGTTGCCTACCCCTGGGCTAGCCACTTGGTAGGACGCTTATGTGGTTAGATAAGCGAGTCGGCGAGTAAAATATCCGGCTGCTAACTGTTGGAAGTGTAACATTAACAAAAATATTTCTGCATGGAAATGTTTTTGTGAACGAAATGGCGATGCAACTTTAGTTAGGTAACTACTGTACTTTATGCAATGTATCTAGATATCTATATTGGCTACAGTAATTAAGATCTTTGTTACATTTATTGTCGTAATTGAGGTTACGCCTGTGTTGCTGAAATTATTTGCAATGGAAAGTTAAAGTCGCTAGCATATTGGTGGTTCACACTTTCTTGGCCAAAGACAATACAAGTTGATCTAAAGCATGTACAAAAGGTTCTATAATTTCTAAACGGTTCATCCAATATGGATGAAAATACCCTCAAATTAAAGCTGACAGTCTGCACTTCAATCTCATTGTATCCTTTCAAACTCAAAGTGCTAGAGTACACAACCAAAATAACAAAAAATGTGTCACTGTCCAATGAAATATGGTGCTCACTATATGTGTGTCTGTGTGTCTGCAGATTGGTGAACTGGTACGAAGCTGGTCAGAAGGATGTTTTCAGTGCAGCTGAGGTACAGGATGTGGGAGAGACGGAACCTCCCGCTGCCGTGATGGTGCCCTACCTGGCAGTAAGTAAAGTCTCTCATGCATGCGTGATGGTGCCCTACCTGGCTGTAAGTAAAGTCTCTCATGCATGCGTGATGGTGCCCTACCTGGCAGTAAGTAAAGTCTCTCATGCATGCGTGATGGTGCCCTACCTGGCTGTAAGTAAAGTCTCTCATGCATGCGTGATTGTGCCCTACCTGGCAGTAAGTAAAGTCTCTCATGCATGCGTGATGGTGCCCTACCTGGCTGTAAGTAAAGTCTCTCATGCATGCGTGATGGTGCCCTACCTGGCAGTAAGTAAAGTCTCTCATGCATGTGTGATGGTGCCCTACCTGGCTGTAAGTAAAGTCTCTCATGCATGCGTGATGGTGCCCCACCTGGCTGTAAGTAAAGTCTCTCATGCATGCGTGATGGTGCCCTACCTGGCTGTAAGTAAAGTCTCTCATGCATGTGTGATGGTGCCCTACCTGGCTGTAAGTAAAGTCTCTCATGCATGCGTGATGGTGCCCTACCTGGCTGTAAGTAAAGTCTCTCATGCATGTGTGATGGTGCCCTACCTGGCTGTAAGTAAAGTCTCTTATGCATGCGTGATGGTGCCCTACCTGGCTGTAAGTAAAGTCTCTTATGCATGCGTGATGGTGCCCTACCTGGCTGTAAGTAAAGTCTCTCATGCATGCGTGATGGTGCCCTACCTGGCAGTAAGTAAAGTCTCTTATGCATGCGTGATGGTGCCCTACCTGGCAGTAAGTAAAGTCTCTCATGCATGCGTGAT
>CM040394.1:113412569-113480069 GCA_022702515.1 Ilyophis sp. 1 JC-2022 | reverse complement strand
TTTAACTTGGAAATATATATTGGACACAAGTGGGGGGAATTGGCAGTGAGTATATCATGTTTTTATGCACACTGACCAGCCTTCACAGAATGCATTCATTAATAATGAAGATGGCTTGCAGAAAACCTGGGGCCTATTTTTCTGCCATATTAAATATGGGTTAAGTGCATGTATAGAGCACATCATATTGTTTTTACAAAGGTCATTACACGGCTGGTTGCATACGAACCCTAAAGTGCATAATATCTCTGATTTGGGTATTCATTTGTAAATGTACATGTATGGAAGTGTAGACCGTTACGTGGCCTCTCTAGTCTAACTTAAACGCTGAAGCCAGACAGGCAGGCATGACACTTGCAGTCAAATGTCCAGCCCCTTGGCCTCCGCTTCTGGAACATCATCCAGTGGGCGTGGCAAACTGTTGTCTTAACTGTAAGCTTTGTGGCTGTTGTAGTTCATTCTAAGGCAAGTACCTGGTACATGCGCAGTAGTTTGGGGCTCTGCTCTCACTGCCGGTAGAGAGCTCATTTTAATCAGGAGGAGAGCTACTTTTCTACAAACCAAACATTGTTGCGTGGAATTCCCCTTTAAGATGCTACAAGACTTTAGGACTTCGGTTCTAGCACAAACCCTCAAGTCCTATAGCATCTTGCTTTAAAAGCAAACCTCATGAAACCACAGGATAAATCCAGACTGCATTGGTGTACAGTGTGGCTGGTACATGTATTGTAATTATTGTTTAATTCTCCCAGTACATTTTGGTTTTATTTAAGTATTGGTTTGATCATTATTCAGCGTTGCTATGAAGCCTACGCAGCAACCGTTTCCCTCCGTCGCTGACGGTTCTCGTCTCTTCCAGAAGGAGGAACTGAAGCACAAGCAGAGGCTGAAGGAGAAAAAGGACATGAAAGACGAGGTAACCCTCACCCGCCACCCCTAACCCTCACCCGCCACCCCTAACCCTCACCCGCCACCCCTTCCCCTCGCCCGCCACCCCTAACCCTCACCCGCCACCCCTAACTCTCACCCGCCACCCCTTCCCCTCGCCCGCCACCCCTAACCCTCACCCGCCACCCCTAACTCTCACCCGCCACCCCTTCCCCTCGCCCGCCACCCCTAACCCTCGCCCGCCACCCCTAACCCTCGCCCGCCACCCCTAACTCTCACCCGCCATCCTTTCCCCTCACCCGCCACCCCTAACCCTCGCCCGCCACCCCTAACCCTCACCCGCCACCCCTAACTCTCACCCGCCACCCCTTCCCCTCGCCCGCCACCCCTAACCCTCACCCGCCACCCCTAACTCTCGCCCGCCACCCCTTCCCCTCGCCCGCCACCCCTTCCCCTCACCCGCCACCCCTAACCCTCACCCGCCACCCCTAACTCTCGCCCGCCACCCCTTCCCCTCGCCCGCCACCCCTAACCCTCACCCGCCACCCCTTCCCCTCACCCGCCATCCTTTCCCCTCGCCCGCCACCCCTTCCCCTCCCCCTCCCCCGCCACCCCTTCCCCTCGCCCGCCACCCCTTCCCCTCGCCCGCCACCCCTAACCCTCACCCGCCACCCCTAACTCTCACCCGCCACCCCTAACTCTCACCCGCCACCCCTAACCCTCACCCCCCACCCCAAACCCTCGCCCGCCACCCCTAACCCTCGCCCGCCACCCCTTCCCCTCACCCGCCATCCTTTCCCCTCACCCGCCACCCCTAACCCTCGCCCGCCACCCCTAACCCTCACCCGCCACCCCTAACCCTCGCCCGCCACCCCTAACCCTCGCCCGCCACCCCTAACTCTCGCCCGCCACCCCTAACCCTCTCCCGCCACCCCTAACCCTCGCCCGCCACCCCTAACCCTCACCCGCCTCCCCTAACCCTCGCCCGCTACCCCTAACCCTCACCCGCCTCCCCTAACCCTCACCCCCCTCCCCTAACCCTCAGCCCCCTCCCCTAACCCTCGCCCGCCACCCCTAACCCTCGCCCGCCACCCCTAACCCTCGCCCGCCACCCCTAACCCTAACCCTCATATAGCCCTATTTTTACAAACTTTCACAAAGCCAGTTCCACCACTGAAGGGTATGCAGGGCCTTTACTTCAGACGGTTTTGGGGAAACGCGGCTGATTCTGATCATTTGCGCATTGGTTCATGGGATAGGTTTGAGTAGAAACTGGCCAACCTGGGGCCTCCAGGAACTGCAAGCACTATCTCACATTTATCCATCCATTGTTTGTGTCCAACTGAACGCTAACTGCGTTAACCACCCCCTCTCCTCTCCTCTCCTCTTTCCCTCTCCTCTTTTCCCCTCTCCTCTCCCTACCCCTCCCTTGTGCAGAAACTCAACAGTATGAAGTTGCAGGGGCTGGAAAATTCTCTGCTGGCCAGCCAGGGGGCGCTGCAGCTGAGCGAGGGGCGTATCTCTGAGCTCGTGGCGCAGACTGACTCCCATCTCGCCTGTCTGGACAACTGGACCCTGCTGCGGGACGGGTAAGGGCCGTGCTGAGCTGTGTATAATGCCGTATTTATACAGTGTAGTGTAGTGCACGCCGTATTTATACAGTGTAGTGTAGTGCACGCCGTATTTATACAGTGTAGTGTAGTGCACGCCGTATTTATAGTGTATAGTGTAATGCACGCTGTATTTATAGTGTCTAGTGTAATGCACGCCGTATTTATAGTGTATAGTGTAATGCACGCCGTATTTATACCGTATAGTGCACGCCGTATTTATAGTGTATAGTGTAATACACACTCTATTTATACCGTATAGTGTAATACACACTCTATTGATACCGTATAGTGTAATACACACTCTATTTATACCGTATAGTGTAATACACACTCTATTTATACCATATAGTTTAATGCACGCCGTATTTATACCGTATAGTGTAATACACACTCTATTTATACCGTATAGTGTAATACACACTATTTATACCGTATAGTTTAATGCACGCCGTATTTATACAGTGTAGTGTAATACACACTCTATTTATACCGTATAGTGTAATACACGCTCTATTTATACCGTATAGTGTAATACACACTATTTATACCGTATAGTTTAATGCACGCCGTATTTATACCATATAGTGTAACGCACACCGTATTTGTACTCACAGAGGGAAAGTTGAGTAAAATGGTCACAGTTCAGTGTGTTTTGTTAATGGTGGTTCTGGGTCCCCTCTCTTAGGCTACAGCAATTTGTGCAGGCTACGTTGGGCCTCACGGGGTACAAGCTGCTGTGGGTGGGCCCCCAGGAGGTATGTTTGGAGCTGGTTCCCCAGGTGTACCGCCCTGACCTGGCCAACCTAAAGCCCCTCCCTCTGTCCCTCACCAGGAGCCTGGATGGCCTCTTTAGGATCCAGGTACATGTTATTCCTCCTCTGCCTTACAAGGAACTCTGGCTGCGTTCCAATACTCCAAAAATACACCCTCCTTTTCTCCACTACCGCCTCCTCTCCTCCGTGCCCCGGGAACCGAACTTTGTGTTTTAATCCAATGTTGCTGATTACATATTAATTGTTTCAATGCAAACGTCAGGTACATTATATACTGTACATGCAACTAATTGTACTTTAAACATACAGGCTGTTTTGCACACTTCTGGGTTGGAGACAAGTCGAGGAAAGGTGGGGAAGTTTCTTGAGTTAATATCTGTTTTATTCCTGTACTCTCCCTCCCTGCACCAGTCCCAGGGCACTTCAGGGATTCTGGATGGGGCCTTCCAGGGGGCGCTATCCCAGGTGACCGCCGCCCTGCAGGAAATCACGCAACGTTACCTCAGCCAGGGCGAGTTGCTGGCAGAGATCCAGGAAATGCACTCCAGGTAATTAGATTCTGTTCCAGATATATGCAGCCAGACACAAATTCACCCCCCTTTCTGGCAGGTTTCATCTTTCTTTCTCTCTGTCCTTTTTATCTGAAGTTGTGTTATGCAGTTTGGGTTTTTTGTCTGCAGGTTTAATCTCTCTCTGCTTTTTGTCTGCAGGTTTAATCTCTCTCTGCTTTTTGTCTGCAGGTTTAATCTCTCTCTGCTTTTTGTCTGCAGGTTTAATCTCTCTCTGCTTTTTGTCTGCAGGTTTAATCTCTCTGCTTTTTGTCTGCAGGTTTAATCTCTCTCTGCTTTTTGTCTGCAGGTTTAATCTCTCTCTGCTTTTTGTCTGCAGGTTTGCCATTGACTGGCGTCCGGCCCAGAGGCTGTTGGTCTTCCTCCACTCAGCCTTGGTGGTGTGCCACCTGCACGTAGAGGAGGGGTATCCCTCCAGGGGCCACGCCTCTCTGCTGTCTGTACGCGGGGAGAAGGGGCCCCTCAACATCGATGCCCTGCAGGTGGGTATCCAAACCGAACAAATCCACATGAGTTTTAGCTAAACCAGCCGGCTAAGAGAACAGATCCACATGCGTTTTAGCTAAACCAGCCAGCTAAGGGAACAAATCCACATGCGTTTTAGCTAAACCAGCCAGCTAAGGGAACAAATCCACGTGTTTTAGCTAAACCAGCCGGCTAAGAGAACAGATCCACATGCGTTTTAGCTAAACCAGCCAGCTAAGGGAACAAATCCACATGTGTTTTAGCTAAACCAGCCAGCTAAGGGAACAAATCCACATGTGTTTTAGCTAAACCAGCCGGCTAAGAGAACAAATCCACATGCGTTTTAGCTAAACCAGCCAGCTAAGGGAACAAATCCACATGTGTTTTAGCTAAACCAGCCAGCTAAGGCAACAAATCCACATGCGTTTTAGCTAAACCAGCCGGCTAAGAGAACAAATCCACATGCGTTTTAGCTAAACCAGCCGGCTAAGAGAACAAATCCACATGCGTTTTAGCTAAACCAGCCAGCTACGGGAACAAATCCACATGCGTTTTAGCTAAACCAGCCAGCTAAGGGAACAAATCCACATGTGTTTTAGCTAAACCAGCCGGCTAAGGGAACAAATCCACATGCGTTTTAGCTAAACCAGCCGGCTAAGGGAACAAATCCACATGCGTTTTAGCTAAACCAGCCAGCTAAGTGAACAAATCCACGTTTTATAGCTAAACCAGCCGGCTAAGGGAACAAATCCACATGCGTTTTAGCTAAACCAGCCGGCTAAGGGAACAAATCCACATGCGTTTTAGCTAAACCAGCCGGCTAAGGGAACAAATCCACATGCGTTTTAGCTAAACCAGCCGGCTAAGAGAACAAATCCACATGCGTTTTAGCTAAACCAGCCGGCTAAGGGAACAAATCCACATGCGTTTTAGCTAAACCAGCCGGCTAAGGGAACAAATCCACATGCGTTTTAGCTAAACCAGCCGGCTAAGGGAACAAATCCACATGCGTTTTAGCCAGCCATAATGGAATGAGTCTGAGAGATTCTAGGAGTTTCTACAAAGGATGGTGGGCAGACCGATGTTTGCATTAATGCTGATAAATTTTAATTTGCTTTTGGCAAATGCAAACATTTCACTTAAAACTTAGTTTTTGTGATTAATTGTTACATTCATTCTGTTTTGTCCCTGGTTTCAGCCTCATGCCTTTATACAGTCAGGTCCATAAATATTTAGACGTTGACAAAGTTATTGTTATTTTAGCTGGAATTACAGCACTTTTTATACACAGCCCCCCCCATTTTAGGAGACCAAAGGTAATTGGACAAATGAACATAAACTTAAATAAAGTCATCATATTTAATATTTGGTGGCATATTCTTTGCATGCCATGACTTCCTGATGTCTGTGACCCAACAATATCAAAACACTCTTGATATCTTATTTTCTGTTACTCTTACAAGCGATATTATAGCCTCTCTGCATTTGAATGGATCTCTATGGGAATTGGGGGGTGGGACTAGATTTACATGTAAATTACACTGGAACAGTATGGATTACATGGTTGGTGAAATTACTAAGTCATCGAGGTATCAAACGAGCCTCAAACCATCACTCTGCTGCCAAATATGCAGTAGATATGGATGGATTACTTGAAGGGTTGTTTCTCCTGACAAATTTTTCTATTGAAAAATATGTTCGGAGAAGAAACTCTTCCAGTGATCCATCCATATCTACTGCATATCTGGCAACAAGAGTGATGGTTTAAGGCTTGTTTGATACGTCAGACCCTTGATGACTTCGAGCCATTTAGCAAACCATGTGTTCCAACCTGTTCAAGTATCATTTACAGCTTAATCTAGTCCCACACCCCAATTCCCATAGAGATCCATTCAAATGCAGAGAGGTTATAGTATCGCTTGTAAGAGTACCAGAAAATAAGATATCAAGAGTCTTTTGATGTCGTTGGGTCACAGACATCAGGAAGTCATGGCATGCAAAGAATATGCCACCAAATATTAAATATGATGACTATTTAAGTTTATGTTCATTTGTCCAATTACCTTTGGTCTCCTAAAATGGGGGTGTTATGTATAAAAAGTGCTGTAATTCCTGCACCGGCCACCTGATTTAGATGTAAAACCCTCAAATTAAACCTGGAAGTTTGAGCTCATATTCATTATTTAAGTTCAACTCCAATATGCTGTGGTAGACAGGCAGCTAAAATAACAATAACTTTGTCAAATATTTATGGACCTGACTGTATATGTACATACAGTGCCCTCCACAATTATTGGCACCCCTGGGTTATAAAAAAATCACCGTTTGGTGAATTAGCTTAATCTCACAATGAAAGAATGAGATAAATCCAACCTTTAATTGAAGTAAATTTATTCTGAGAGAATTTTTTTTATTATTATTTTTTTTTTTCTCAGAATAAATTTACTTCAATTAAATGTTGGACTAATTTTTTCAGTGTAAGATTAAGCTAATTCGCAAAACGGTCAATTTTTTATAACCCTTTTTACTCATCTTTACCAGGGGTGCCAATAATTGTGGAGGGCACTGTATGTACAGTCAGTGACGTACATATGAACTACTTGGTAACAATGGGTTAATTCTGGCTTTTTCAAGTGATAGAATAGTTGGGAACTTCCAGGAGGGTGAATGAGGAGAGAAATTGTACTTCTGATGCCACGCAGTGACCTGACATCAAGAACCAGTACGACAGCAGCAATATGCTGAGCTGAGCGCTGAATTATGCGCTGAATCAAGCTGTGTTTAATTGGTTTGTCCCGGCGTACGACTCGGTCACGACACTTTCTAGAGTCATTTTGCCTCAGACGGTCAAGGAGTTCAATCAGTTATGTGGTGTGTGTGTGTGTGTGTGTGTGCGTATTTGGTTGCTAGGTTTCACTCAGGAAAGTGCTTTAAATGCTTGCGTCTTTCCTAAAGTCTGCATAGGCTACTTATTACAGCGGTTTTCTAGAATTCAACTTACTTGCCGCTGCTCCTGATTTGCAGATATGTGAAGGATATTACTCTATTGGTGATTAATATTAATGAGTAAAAGCTCATTACTGAAGGATATTACTCTATTGGTGATTAATATTAATGAGTAAAAGCTCATTACTGAAGGATATTACTCTATTGGTGATTAATATTAATGAGTAAAAGCTATGTGAAGGATATTACTCTATTGGTGATTAATATTAATGAGTAAAAGCTCATTACTGAAGGATATTACTCTATTGGTGATTAATATTAATGAGTAAAAGCTCATTACTGAAGGATATTACTCTATTGGTGATTAATATTAATTAGTAAAAGCTATGTGAAGGATGTTACTCTATTGGTGATTAATATTAATGAGTAAAAGCTCATTACTGAAGGATATTACTCTATTGGTGATTAATATTAATGAGTAAAAGCTATGTGAAGGATATTACTCTATTGGTGATTAATATTAATGAGTAAAAGCTCATTGCTGAAGGATATTACTCTATTGGTGATTAATATTAATGAGTAAAAGCTCATTACTGAAGGATATTACTCTATTGGTGATTAATATTAATTAGTAAAAGCTATGTGAAGGATATTACTCTATTGGTAATTAATATTAATGAGTAAAAGCTATGTGAAGGATATTACTCTATTGGTGATTAATATTAATGAGTAAAAGCTCATTACTGAAGGATATTACTCTATTGGTGATTAATATTAATTAGTAAAAGCTATGTGAAGGATATTACTCTATTGGTGATTAATATTAATGAGTAAAAGCTATGTGAAGGATATTACTCTATTGGTGATTAATATTAATGAGTAAAAGCTCATTACTGAAGGATATTACTCTATTGGTGATTAATATTAATGAGTAAAAGCTATGTGAAGGATATTACTCTATTGGTGATTAATATTAATTAGTAAAAGCTCATTACTGAGTTTTATTGAGTACAATGTGTCAAGTAGCTGCAACTTGGAGGGAAAGCTTCAAATTGTTATAAAGCTGAAATATAATTACTGTAGTATACAGTATCAAGGCCTCATCCAGCCCTGTCAGTCTTGCTGTATCTATGGTAACAGACCTTTGTCTGTTATCGCTTCAGCTGTAACTTCCATGGTGTTGCCATGGTGATTTAGGGCTTGTTGATGCATTAAATGAGGAAGCGTTTACATTCTCAGGAAAGATGAGTATGCAGGGCGGGGCGCAACTTTATACCACAAAAACCCTCCAGCTTCGCTCCTGCGTAACAAAGATCGACAGAGAATGCCACGGGGGATGGATGTGTGTGTGCGCTTGTACGCACGTGTATGTGTGTGTGCGTGTGGAGTGTAGCATAATGACAGTGCGCTTTGTGTGTCCAGCCCCCCCAGATGAACCCCTCCCTGACTGAGTGGCTGGAGTTCCTCACTTCCTGCCCTGATATCTGAGCCCTGCCTCAGACCATGATAAACTCAGCCCTGATGGATGTTCTATCCAAGCTGTATGTATGTATGTTTTATCCAATATGTATGTATGTTTGTATGTTTTATCCAATATGTATGTATGTTTGTATGTTCTGTTCTTTCCTGAAACATTCTCCACAGAAATGCAGCAAAAAGGCCACACAAGCTGTTTTTATGTGTCTGTTGCATATATTTTCATGGATATATTTCATACGCTTTGCTTTATTACTGTTTGATATAAAATTATTAAATGAAATTGTGAATGGTGTATGTATTTAGTGTACGTATTTAGTGTACGTATTTAGTGTATGTATTTAGTGTGAGGCCAGGGTAACTGGCCATACATTACAAATGAACCTCATCCTGACTGATACCTATTTGTGAAATATAAAATGTCCATACAATGATTTGAATTGACCATCGTTATTTAAACCCACTTTTAATTTGTATACAATTTTAAGCCAGTGCAACACAGCAAAATCTATCCAAGTATCCAGCCCTTCTGTATCCCATCTAAATGCTAATTGAACATTGAAAAACAGTAGACATTTTTTTTAAATCTTAGGAATCCAGTAGCTAATTAATCATTGAGCAGTACATCTATTTACACAGAAGGGTGGGTACTCTTATAGAAATAGTGTCCAAAGTTAACAAGCAATTCACACATTTGTTAGATCCCAGGTTTCCTTATGGCTACTCAGTTTGAAACTATAGCATGTGAAAGATTAGATTAGATTACAGGCATTTAGCAGACTTATCCAGAGCGATTTACACAACTTCTTATTACATTTATCCATTCATACAGCCGGATATATACTGAAGCAATGCAGGTTACGTACCTTGCTCAAGGGTACAACGGCAGTGTCCTACCTGGGAATTGAACCTGCAACCTTTCGGTTACAAGTCCAGTTCCTTAACCACTATACTACACTGCCGCCTAGGCTCCATGTTCTCATTACTGTCCCCTTTTCTTAGCGATCTCACCTGCTCTGTATCACCTGTATGGAGAGACTCCAGCACACCTCTGCTTTTGTGGCCAGGATTTGTTCTGCACTGAAATGTCTTAGGCGGGCCGACTAAGTGGTTCTTCAAGCCCCCTAAAGTGCCAGTGTGGGTGATTCCTCCTGGTACACCTGCTCCTCGCCACCAGACGGTTAACACCAGTTTCTACAGTCCAAGGCTGTGTCCAAATCAATGCCCTTCTCTACTATTCACTGTGCTAGTTGAGTACACTGGATGAGAAAGTTAAGTGGGCAAAATGTTCTCTAAATGTAGTGTACTTAAAATCCCCGGATGATGTTCCTATTTCTGTGTTTTCACTTATAGTATGGAGTATATTTTTTGCATACTGCATATCACTAAACAGTATACAGTAAGCAGTACACAGTATGCTCGTAAAAGTACACAGGATGCAGTATATAGGGCTCTGATTCAGTGACAGCCTAACTTTGGGCTGCACTATAGAACCAACACACTTGGTTTACTCCAACCTCATTCACACACCACGGTATCCAAGGCTCCAGATTCACAACCTCATTCACACACCACGGTATCCAAGGCTCCAGATTCACAACCTCATTCACACACCACAGTATCCAAGACTATGGATCTCCTGAAACTGGCAAGAGGTATATAGCACACTACTGGAATTAAATGTCATGAAGCTGATTGTTTCTTTAGAAAATAAAACAATTATCTAAAATTTAAAAACGAAGGTTTTAAAATGAATCTCGACCCATATATTACACATTAGCACAGCCCACTGCACTGTCTGCACTTTTACCACTGCTGCACCCTTTCAAGTTATGCACATTTTCTTTCAGTATCTAAAGATTATCAATTATATGTGATGGGGTAGATTTAGGGTTTCTTTTGCTGAATAAACATGGTCAGTCTATTTGAAGGAATCATTATAGAGCTGCCTTTCTAAGAAGCCAATAATACACTGCTCAAAGAAATTAAGGGAATATTTAATCAACACAGTATAACACCAAGTCAATTAAACTTCTGGGATATCGATCTGTCCAGTTAGGAAGCATAAATGATTGTGAATCAATTTCACCTGCTTTGTTGCAAATGAAAGTGACAACAGATGGACAGGAGAGGCAACAGCGACAACCCCCAAAAAGTAAATGGTTTTGCAGGTGGTGGCCACAGACCATTTCTCTCCTTATCCTTCCTGACTGATTTTTCTCTGGTTTTGCATTTTGCTAGTGCCCTTGTCACTACTGGTAGCATGAGGCGGTACCTGCAGCCCATTCAGGTTGCACAGGTATTCCAACTCCTCCAGGATGGCACATCCATACATACCGTCGCAAGAAGGTTTGCTGTGTCTCCCAGCACAGTCTCAAGAGCGTGGAGGAGGTACCAGGAGACGGGCCATTACACAAGGAGAGCTGGACAGGACCATAGAAGGGCAATAACCCAGCGTCTTCAAAAATAACCCTGGACCGGTATCTGCTTCTTTGTGCAAGGAGGAACAGGAGGAGCACTGCCAGAGCCCGACAAAATGACCTCCAGCGGGACTCCATGAGGGTGGCATGAGGGCCTGACATCCTGTAGTGGGACCTGTGCTCACAGCCCAGCACCGTGCAGCTCGTTTGGCATTTGCCAGAGAACACCAGAATTGGCAGGTTCGCCATTGGCGCCTCGTTCTCTTCACAGATGAGAGCAGGTTCACGCTGAGCACATGTGACAGACGTGAAAGAGTCTGGAGACGCCGTGGCGAATGTTATGCTGCCTGCAACATCATCCAGCATGACCGGTTTGGTTTAATTGACTTGGTGTTATACTGTGATGATTAAGCGTTCCCTTAGTTTTTTTGAGCAGTGTACTTGATAGGATTGTGCCATGGTACGAGTCAGAACAGACTGAAGGTGTTGGTTTTTTATAAAGCTTGCTGTGTATACGGCTCTACTTGGCAGCAAAGACATTGTTGGACCAAAAGGATCTTAAAGATGGTGTCCTGCTATTGATTTGGCTTTAGGCCTCAGGGTTGCGTGTGCTTAGATAATCACAGCGTTACTGCTCTTGGTTTGGGCTGTGTTACCGTACACTGCAGGGGGAAGCTCACACTGTCAGCCCTTCTCCCATTGGCTCTTTGGCTTCCAGGGGCTTTGTTTGGTTGGACCAATAGGACTGGAGAGAAGTTGGTTATGACAGCAGTTTGACCCACTTATTCCCGTATTTGTGAGTGTGTGTGTGTGTGTTCTGTTCAGTACTAATTACACTGCTGTTTCTTTCTCAGCTTCTGATGGGGCCCTTTCCCCTCGGATGTAATTGAGCTCAGAGAGTGAGTCGTAGCCGAGGGGGGAGGGAGATGACTCATTTATGAACCGGTATTCTCACTGTCTGTTATAACTCTGCTGTTTCCCAGTTTTAAAAGTGTAAATGCATCTATTTTAAATAGAATCAATATTATAGAACATTTCAATCTGAGTGTGCGGTAAGGTACAGCTTTCTTATTTTGAGAGAAATCGTTGATGTTTGAACATTACATTACAATCATTTAGCAGACGCTTTTATCCAAAGCGACATAGTGCATACAGAAGGTCATCAAAGCTACTACAGAATAGATTAGACAAAGCACATTCTTTCCTGGGTGTGTAGATTACATTAGTTCTGTGGCACTTTTTTTAATGATATGCCCAAGCACCCACTCCCTGGATGACTCTGTACTTTTATAAATGTAATATAGAGGTTGATAGGCAGCAGTTGCTCCAGGTTTAAAGGTTAATATTGCATTATGTCCTGACCTGGCACAACCTCGGACAGCTTTCTCTCCCTGTCCTGCTCCCAGCAGATCTCTCTCTGATCCATCCTCATTTACAATGATTAATGTACATATTTATGCGCCAAAAACAAGGTTTCACACGTAGTCATTGAGTTTTACCCCCCCCCACACACACACACACCATTCTGTTATCACTTGTGTGCGTAATATGCATACTGCAATAGGAACTTAAATTATAGACGTGGAGATTGGACCCTGGGTGTGTAGATTACATTAGTTCTGTGGCACTTTTTTTAATGATATGCCCAAGCCCCCACTCCCTGGATGACTCTGTACTTTTATAAATGTAATATAGAGGTTGATAGGCAGCAGTTGCTCCAGGTTTAAAGGTTAATATTGCATTATGTCCTGACCTGGCACAACTGTTTCTCTCCGTGTCCTGCTCCCAGCAGATCTCTCTCTGATCCATCCTCATTTACAGTGATTAATGTACATATTTATGCGCCAAAAACAAGGTTTCACACGTAGTCATTGAGTTTTACCCCCCCCCCCCACACACACACACACACCATTCTGTTATCACTTGTGTGCGTAATATGCAATAGGAACTTAAATTATAGACGTGGAGATTGGACCCTGGGTGTGTAGATTACATGGCAAATCTTAAATTTTATTTCTGATGTGTATTGAAAATCATGTTCATGTAAGAACTGTACATGTAAGGTGCATGGCAGAAGGGGGGGTAAAATGTGTATTTGCACACGTAGTTTATATGTGTATTTGCACACACGTAGTTTATATGTGTATTTGCACACACGTAGTTTATGTGTATTTGCACACACGTAGTTTATGTGTATTTGCACACGTAGTTTATATGTGTATTTGCACACGTAGTTTATATGTGTATTTGCACACACGTAGTTTATGTGTATTTGCACACGTAGTTTATATGTGTATTTGCACACACGTAGTTTATGTGTATTTGCAAACATGTAGTTTATATGTGTATTTGCAAACATGTAGTTTATATGTGTATTTGCACACACGTAGTTTATATGTGTATTTGCACACACGTAGTTTATATGTGTATTTGCACACACGTAGTTTATATGTGTATTTGCACACATAGTTTATACGTGTATTTGCACACTGGCGGAAAGCTGTGTTCATTGTATGGGCTGAAAGCTGTGTTCATTGTATGGGCTGAAAGTTGTGTTCATTGTATGGGCTGACGGCTGTGTTCATTGTATGGGCTGAAGGCTGTGTTCATTGTATGGGCTGAAAGCTGTGTTCATTGTATGGGCTGAAGGCTGTGTTCATTGTATGGGCTGAAAGCTGTGTTCATTGTATCTGTGTTCATTGTATGGGCTGAAAGCTGTGTTCATTGTATGGGCTGAAGGCTGTGTTCATTGTATGGGCTGAAGGCTGTGTTCATTGTATGGGCTGAAAGCTGTGTTCATTGTATGGGCTGAAGGCTGTGTTCATTGTATGGGCTGAAAGCTGTGTTCATTGTATGGGCTGAAGGCTGTGTTCATTGTATGGGCTGAAAGCTGTGTTCATTGTATGGGCTGAAGGCTGTGTTCATTGTATGGGCTGAAAGCTGTGTTCATTGTATGGGCTGAAGGCTGTGTTCATTGTATGGGCTGAAGGCTGTGTTCATTGTATGGGCTGAAAGCTGTGTTCATTGTATGGGCTGAAAGTTGTGTTCATTGTATGGGCTGACGGCTGTGTTCATTGTATGGGCTGAAGGCTGTGTTCATTGTATGGGCTGAAGGCTGTGTTCATTGTATGGGCTGAAGGCTGTGTTCATTGTATGGGCTGAAAGCTGTGTTCATTGTATGGGCTGAAGGCTGTGTTCATTGTATGGGCTGAAAGCTGTGTTCATTGTATGGGCTGAAGGCTGTGTTCATTGTATGGGCTGAAGGCTGTGTTCATTGTATGGGCTGAAGGCTGTGTTCATTGTATGGGCTGAAAGCTGTGTTCATTGTATGGGCTGAAGGCTGTGTTCATTGTATGGGCTGAAGGCTGTGTTCATTGTATGGGCTGAAAGCTGTGTTCATTGTATGGGCTGAAGGCTGTGTTCATTGTATGGGCTGAAAGCTGTGTTCATTGTATGGGCTGAAGGCTGTGTTCATTGTATGGGCTGAAAGCTGTGTTCATTGTATGGGCTGAAGGCTGTGTTCATTGTATGGGCTGAAAGCTGTGTTCATTGTATGGGCTGAAAGCTGTGTTCATTGTATGGGCTGAATTCATTGTATGGGCTGAAGGCTGTGTTCATTGTATGGGCTGAAAGCTGTGTTCATTGTATGGGCTGAAGGCTGTGTTCATTGTATGGGCTGAAAGCTGTGTTCATTGTATGGGCTGAAAGCTGTGTTCATTGTATGGGCTGAAGGCTGTGTTCATTGTATGGGCTGAAGGCTGTGTTCATTGTATGGGCTGAAGGCTGTGTTCATTGTATGGGCTGAAAGCTGTGTTCATTGTATGGGCTGAAGGCTGTGTTCATTGTATGGGCTGAAGGCTGTGTTCATTGTATGGGCTGAAAGCTGTGTTCATTGTATGGGCTGAAGGCTGTGTTCATTGTATGGGCTGAAGGCTGTGTTCATTGTATATATTGAGGTTTCTTTTCCATTTCTCTCTCGTCTCCAGCTCTGTAATTCAGTTCAGTTCCATATTCAATAATTTAACCGTATACTCGACAGGGAACAGAAAACAGGATTCTGCATTAAGGATATCATACAATTTTATTTTGGGTATTTCTTGTTTTGTAGTTGAACAAAATGAACAAGCTTTAGTAATGCATTTAAATGTGTGCCTTTTGAGTATACGCTTTCCTCTCCGGTCTGGGTCACATACCCTACAGGCGCTGTTGAGGAATTCAGGCTTGGTTTAGCCCGGCTGAAACCACTGCATTGCAGTGATGTGGCGATAAACCCCGTCTGTCTCCCGAGTCCCCTGTGTGCCGTTAACACAGCGGACTCACATCAGCCATTCCTTACAGCAGGGACCTTACAGCAGGCTGCTGTATCTAAGTGCTATCTAAGCCTGGCTGATCAGAGGGACATACATGTGGACATACAGGTGGACCTCTGACACCTGGCCCAGATAGTGATGAAACTCAAATGTATACATAGAATCAAAATGGGTTTTTTGAAATGTATATATGCACACCACTTGATTTTTTAAATATTTATATATTTGCATCCCCAACACACTTTGTACCTCAAGCTTTCCATTTTAACAAAAAGAAAAATACACAATTTTCAAACACTGCAAGTATTTATATATTTATAGATATTTACATATGTACAAAGTCATAGGCTTTTCAATATACATAAATGGTATGTGCAATATTCCACATATCTCAACATTAACTGATAGTATTGATAAAATATAAAGTTTGTAAGCATATAGCAGGTGCTTGGAAGGATAAGGACCCACAAGTGTAATAGAATATACCCTGGTGCTAATAGAATATACCCTGGTGCTAATAGAATATACCCTGGTGCAGCTTCTCCTCTTACGCTTGGGAGTGCTCGCTCGCTCTGTCTCTCTCTCGCTCTTCTGGAAGGAAATGGGACATCTGTTGACTGATGGCCATTAGAACTGGAGAAGCACGTCTCTAGCACCCCGTCTGGTCTGCAGCTAACGCTAGCCCACGCAGATAAGTCCCTGAACCCCCACTCATTTTCACACCTTCTCTTGGACCTATTTGCAGTCCCTTCTCTGTGGACCTTAACAAGGCCCCAAGAAGGATGAGTGGGATTGCAACCTCGGCTGCGACGCCCGGTTGGTGGAGCTTATCGAGTTGGGCGTGGCTCGCGCCGGTTGCCCTGTCCTTTTTGGCGTTAACCTCTTTGCTGCGTTGTTCCCACCAACCAACGGTCATGAGTCCCACCCCCTTGAAGCATAGATGCGCTAACCTCAGCCTCGTCCCTGCGATTGGACGTCGTGTGGATCATTTAACAAGGAGGTGGGACCCTGGAGAGGGGGAGCGGGGTTGCAGCCAGTCCTGTCTTTCTCTCACCCCCCCTTCCTCCATACCCACGGGCGGGGCCTGATGCATGCTGGGATAGCTCACACATCGATGCGGAAGGACAGCAGCTTCTCGGAGTGCATGTTGTTGAGCGTGCGCAGGTCGGGGAGCTTGAGCAGCAGCTTGGTGAAGCGCGAGGCGTCTGAGGGGGCGCTCTTGCTGACCAGAGCGCGCAGGGCGCGGATAAGGCTCTCCTGAAGCAGCTCCACCGAGTTCACATTCTCGATTCCGGAACGATCTGTCAGGGGATCAGAGTGGGAAGTCATGAGAGGTCCTGAATGTTGAACTCGTAAAAATGTATATAACAATGCAAAAAGGTATAATCATTGTTTTTTTCACCCTACTTTTATTTTAAGGACATACCCAAAAAAGATGATATAAATGGCCCTTGGGTGGTTAGTGTGGTAAATGAAGCCATTATAAACTGAGTAAGCTCTCTGCTCACCTGCAGAAACTAGCACCACGGCAGTGAAGAGTCCCAGTTCTTCAGCAGTCAGCTCCAGTGCGTTGAGCTTCTCGCTGAAGTCGAACATGGTTCCCAACAGGTCTCCCATGCCCATGCCGTGCAGAGCCTCCAGGCTGTAGGTGGCGCCAGAGATGAAGGTGACCGTCTTTTCCTTCACGTTGAACAGGGAGGCGAAGCGCACCATCAGCACCTGTAGGAGTTGGGAGGAGGTGGGAATTGAGTGCACGTTCTCCTTGTTAGAACCAGGTGGGCTTTCCTGATTGGACACTTATTTTAGATTGCCGTTTTCATACGAGTGTGGCCCGTTTGACTAGCATGGTTGAATGTTTTTTTTATTTTATTTTTTGAAGTAGTTCTGAAAGGTACGCAGTGGAACCCTACCTCAAAGGTGCCAGCCTTGAGCAGGGTGACCTGGTCGTGCTGTGAGAGTTCGCTGAATCCTGGGATGTGTTTGGCAAACTCCACCACTTCACGCACCGCTGGCGTAAAGCTGAGCGAAAAGTCCTCCCAGATTTCCTGGGGTGACATCTTGGGGTCGGCCTGGGGATGCATGTTCATGGGGCAGGCCTGGACAGAGACAGAGAGGTGTCAGAAAGTGCAACTCCTACCATCTGCTCAAGCAGAACTCACTGATTCACATTTCACTCGTGGATACTCAACTATCTTCACCTGCAAGTGAGAAAGTCAACTTATTTGTTTCACTCACCAGTAGGATATGCTTGTGGTTCTTCCAGGGGCAGTTTTGACCCTGTTGGATGCCACCGTGCTCCTGGCTGTGCGGGCTCCCGTACAGATTGCTGTTTTGGCAGAGAAGATGGCCTTTGTTCTGATGGGGGAAGCTGTGATGGTTGATAGTTGACGGGGGCAGATGGCAAACGTTATGTGGCTGGGCCTCGTGGCCATTGTGAATTGACACGTTGTTGTCATGGTGGTAGATGGTGTTGAGACCGTTGAGATGGTAGCCGCTCGTGCAGCGGTTGGCCTCCCAATTGTCCAGCTCTCCGCCATTGTGCAAGCGTATGCCCAGGCCAAGCTTGTCGTGTGCATAGACAAAGGTTTCTCGGTGCGCCCTGGCAACGGCTGAGATGGTGGTGTCCACGCCAGGGCTAGGGCACAGCGGTGGGGAGGCGACGGGTGGAGGTGGGCTCCTGGCCAGCGCGGGAGGCGGCGGCACAGCCACGGGGCCGGGGGGAGATGGGGGAGGGGCAAGGGGCTGGGCCAGGGTGAGCTGGGATGCCTGAGGGGCGAGGGCCAGGGTCGGAGGGGATGACGATGTCAGGCTGGCCAGCTGGAACTCGCTCTGCAGCTGGTTGTTGACCATGTTGTTCATGGCGCTCTGCATCTCGGCCAGCATGCGCTGCTTCTCGCGCTTCGGGATGCGGCCAAAACGGACGGCTAGAGAGGGCGCAGAGAAAAGGGATGTCAAATTATGGCCTTCAGGCAAAACCCCCAAGGAAGCGCAAAGACTTGCATCGAGGCTCCGATGCCATCGGCAGCCTTGTTTTAACTCACCGTCGCGGGACATGCCCACGGAGAGGCACTTCTTAAAGCGGCACTGCTGGCAGCGGTTACGGTTGATCCTCATGATGGTGCACGTCTCGTTCTTCAGGCACTTCTTGTACTGGATGTTCTGCTGGATGCTGCGGCGGAAGAAGCCCTGCGGGACGGACAAGGAGAGCATTAGCTTTAGCACGTTAGCCCCGAAACTCCACATTACAGGGTACGGAGCGTAAAGGCAGGAAGAGTCTCGGTTGAAGGGAGCGTGGGAGCGGACGTTGCGGCCAATCGGCTTACCTTGCATCCCTCGCAGGCGTGCACTCCATAATGGAATCCTGAGGCCACGTCTCCGCAGACCTTGCACAGGAGCACCATCCCGTTCAGCTCTGAAGGACAACAGCGGATTAACATCTCTCTCCAAGTATGAACAACTTATGCCAACATCTCCATCCAAATGGTCAAAATCCATCACATTCAATTCTATCCATGGGCACAACCTGTAATAACTGTAGTTTAGTCAAATTTACTCAATTATCTTTTTAGAAAGAGTTCCAGCTTTGACTGATCGCTCTAATAAATGTATTTGTTCGTGGGTTATGCCCAGTGTTGGGTTGGGTCATGGAGGTGAATCATGCGCTTACTTGTGAGGCTGGCCACCGATTTGCTGGGGGAGGAACGGGAGCTTGTGATTTTGTCCCGCCTCCGCGGGGACCCCCCCGAGCTGGAGGAGCTTCCCTCCTCCCCGGATCCCGAGCTAGAGCTGGAGCTGGACGGGTAGATTCGGGAGGAGTCGTGGGAGCCGTTGGGAGACGGCGGGAAGGACGAGCCGAAAGACGGCTGTGAGAATGCCAGCGACTGGAAGCTGCTGTTTGAGTTCTCGCTGTACATGGACACGGGGCTGGTGCGGCTTGGTGAGCCTCCGCACGATCCAATGTAGGAGATCACGCCCCCTGGTGGACAAAAAAGGTAAAGGAAACATTTTTAAATTGTGAATGCAGAGAGATGGGTTGTGTGAAGTCCTAGGCTTATAAATTATATTAAAAATCAACCATTTTTGGTCTAACTTTTAAAATGCTGCGTTTAAAAAGTCACACATGAAGAAAAGGGATGAATAGGCCTCCCCGATAGCGGCGTGAGCCTTTGTGTGTGTATATGTGTGTCTCTGTGTGCGTGTGTGTGTCTGCATGTGTATGTGATAGCAGCGTGAGCCTTTCACTTGGGCTAGTACAGTTTACTGAATAACAGATTTAATAAGAGATTTTGGTTAGGGTTTGGGTTAGTTTGCCTGGCAGGACTGCATCTGCGCACTGCTGTTGTAGTTTGCGCTAAATGTGGGAGCTGGCTACATGGCTCTAGCACTGAATGTTCCCGCACTCACTCAATGCCAGACACCCAGTGCTTTCCTGCCAAGGGTGCCATGACAACCAAACTGCCTGAAAAAGCTTGAGTAGGTTGGTGGTAACATAGCGTGTGAGAGAGAGGGAGAGGGAGAAAGGGGCAGGTGGGGTTGCGCAACTGCCTCTTTCTAGAAACAGTTGGCAGGAAAACAATTCATAAAAATAATACGGGATCAGAGTCAGTCTGTTGTGTTCCAAGCCCTTCAGATTCCGGAATTCAGCACTTGGCAGATTACATAACTTTGTACTAGAACAAAGGGTCAAAAGGTCACTATCGGGTGTAACCACAACAGCTACACGTGCGGCAGACCCAAGCCACCCCCTCTGCTTTCTATTGGGGGAAAAAACATGGACCAAATATTTGTTCAGCAGACCCAGCGGTCAGTGAAACACCGTGTGCTTCTTTTTCCTCTAATAATATTGCTTTGAATGTCACCGACTTCTGATAGAAGCTAAATGGTAGCACTCCTCTTCACTCTAACCAGTGTGTGTGTGTCTGTTTTATATGGAATGCCCTCTCTGAACTTGTTTTGTTTTACATTTCTTAGAATTGACTCCAACCCATCGATTAAACCTAGTTGTCCATAAAGAGAGTCCATAACCCAGCTACCTGCTTTCAGTTATAAATTGACTTGACCCACGTGAAATGCCACTAATATTTAAAAACCAAAAAAATAAACAATGAATGCCATGCGACAGGATTTTTCGATATTTTCCCTGTGATCTAAGTTGATTATTGTTGAAATCGTCATTAAATTTGTTTTCATTTTTATAGAGAGTGATTTTTGTCCTTATCGTTTAACGTTATCGCTTGGACCAATAAAAGGTGAGCTGCTTGAGTGTTCGCAGAGAAAAACAACCCATTGTAAACCCGTGTCAGATCTGCGGAGCCTGTGTGGGCTGGGGGATGTGCATCATCGTGAATCACGCCCCCGCTCCACGTGCGCCCGAGACCTCAGGTTCCTCAACGAGACTGGCTTGCTCTGGACACACCCACTGCGCACGCCCACTTATCCTCACATTCACGCGCACCCTGCTGCTGCCACTCCTGTACAGCACGGAACTGCTGTGGAAAAACCCTCCTGCACCAGACGGTCTATTAAAAATCTCAGCTTGAAGTCTAAATTATAATTATAAATGTCTTTATAACAGGGGTAATTACGGAATTTCGGTATAGATACATTTGGGATATTTATAAAAAATGCATACATCTTGGTGTAATTCCGCGTATGTTGATATTAGCTCATCATGTCCTCGTTACCTATGTACATGTGTGAAGTGCTTCATATTGACACGTTACGCGAAGATAAATCCCATGGCCCACTTTTGTGAAATTTACACGGGAATAGGTTATGTCCTTGTAGGCGTCGCAACATTACCCCAGTAACTATCCAATCGCTATGCGCACATGGCACTCTTGTCTGCGTCAACCGTGGGCTGGGCCGAGGGGGTTGGCATTGTGACGACATTATGTAATGAGGTAGCGCACTACCAATGAAAAGGCAAAGAACAACTGAATGAAAACAAAAAGCACATGGCTAGACTTGGAAGTCCATGTGAACTGGACGAAAACACGAGTCATGTCTGCGTCAGGATGTCTGTACACCTGACTTCCCTCTTCTGACCTACTTCGAATAACGCCTGGGAACGGAGTGCTCTAATCCGCGATACCCTCCCCGACGTATCAAAAATCATTGTAGCTAAAGGTCAGAGGAAAAAAGCACGAGGTTCACAGTGTAACATCTAAACGCAGGAAAATCACCCTGGCGTCTCTGATCGTTCTAAAAAAACAGTGTGACTGGCAACTAACATTTAGCTAGATAATACCACGAAAATTACACACACACTTTGGACCTAAGTAAAGCACATTTTGTTCGTTGTAAGAACAATTGTAAGCATAATTTATTTAAATTTTAACATTTCGGTAATGGGGGATACGGAAAACTGTAGTAGCCTACGTATATACAGGCCTGCCTTAAAGTACAAAAATACATGCATTTTTTTAGTCTAAACAAATCTGGATTTCTTTAACGAGTCGAAATACAGCATCGGACACTTCTGTGGAATGATTATTCACGCGCTGTTTGCTTAACGCGTTCCACTGAACTCTTGTCATGTTTACAGTAAATGAGTAAACCGAAACTTTCAGCAGTACACTAACTAAAATATCTATTACAGTAGTTCGTCCTGTAGTTACGGCAATTAAAAACATATGCCTCTTTATTAAAAGCAGCATCAATTTGGAACATTTTAATTAACTTAGAGAAAACTTCCCAAATAGCACGGATACATTGCATGAGCTACAAAAGCACATTCAACACAATTGATATAATAATTTACCTGTATTGTTGTTGTTCGTGTCCATAGTTGTCATCTTGAGCTCCAGTAGAGTCATGCAGGTGAAGATTGGATCGACTAAATTATTCTTTTTCACCTTCCACTTTCCTTTTCGGAAGAGCCTTTAGATGTTTTTTTTTCTTCTGAAATATATAATATCTACTATAGATGTGTCATTTCTTTTCCTTGCAAAACAAGACTATATTCATAAGATAAATAGTCTATCAACGAATTGCAATATGTTGTACAAATTGTACACGGGTATTCTCCTCGTACCACTGCAGCTTCTCTGCAGGATTGTGTAAAATATTAGAAATTTTCTTAGCGATGCCAGTGATAAAGAACACGATGCGAAGGTACCCTCACGCGCTCGATCTGGGTCGTTCTGAGCCGCAGTGTCTGAGCCGGCCAGGTTTTGCTCGAGCTGCCTCTTCCAGAGGAACGAAACGTAGCCTATGGGGCGCACGCGCAGGAGCTGCACTCGCCTCCCTCACGCGGCTCAAAACGGGAACATGTGACCCCGGGGAGTGCCTCGTGCCCCAGTGACACACTTTTTCTCAGGAATATTTTATTATTTATTTTTCAGAAACGTGCGCACGTGCGGAAGAATGTAAGAATTGGGATTTGTAGTTCATTTTCTGCACTCATTGATTTCAGGTTATAGGTAATTACTGCAGCCGTTTTAGCTGTAGCTTCAGTACCCAATTTTAGGATTGTGCGCAAGGGTTTAAGATGTATAAAGATGAAAACTGTCATGAGTGACATTCTTAAAATGATCCACAAAAAAAACCTCACTGTGTTTAATTATGGTTTAGATCCACATACGGGCATTTTGTTCATATTAACCAGAATGGAAAGCTACTTTGGCTGTTTGATGTGTATCAGCACAAGGGATGCAACAGATTCTGGTAAATTGGTGCAAGGAGTTCAAAGCCTGGCTGATGTCAACGCTGAAGATATTACTGGATCATACAGTCAATGTCAAATTAGAATTGTATTAATGAGAAGAAGCACTCGGTTCTGGAGCAGAGGGAAGGCTGCATATATGCAGGGGATGTTTCCTCACAAAGAGGAATCGGGCTTTCGTTCATCATGCTCCCCGGTCATGGAAATCTTTGTGCAAATGTATGCAACTGCAAGCTTGTGTTCCACTGAATGACTGGAACCATGATAAACGGTTGTAATCAACTGGTGTGCTTAAATGTAGGGTCATAGCTTTGAATAAAAATGGATAAACTTCAACACTTTTTTTTTGCAATCAAATTATAATTTGCAGTTATAATTATTTATTATGATTTTTTTTTTTTGTCATGAATGATTTATCCATTTTCATTTCCTACTAATATTGGTGCTATTCCAGACGATATCTCTCATAAAGCAGAATATTTTATCTTAGTGGAACAGCTAGTTAAATAAAGGAGTTTGTTGCACACTGATTTGGTTCCATTGTGGATATTATACTATTACTGTAAGCATCACAGTGCTAAGTGAGTTTTTAACATTTTGTTCACAGTTTTTTATGTTTTGGGGCTTTGGAAGGAGGTTGCAGATCTTCTGCGGTGACGTGCTTTAGTGCCTTTGGCAATGAAGCCTGATCTAACTTCTGACTTTCTCTTGACCGTCGAACGTTCTTCTTCCCTGTCTCTCCCATTTACTTACTGCACTCAGTGGCTGTTCTTGGTTCTGGTTATCCCCCACATCAGGCCTACTGTAACTCTCACCTGCCTCCACTCTCAGGCCTGTACAACCCCTCCAGAGCACAGAGCACTGTGGGGTGCCTGATTCACCTCCTCCCTAGACTGGCCTCCCAGTGAAGAAATGCGACCCGTACTGTAGTCAGGACTGCAGAGATGGTGTTACCATAGTTACCGAATGAGACCCGTACTGTAGTCAGGACTGCAGAGACGGTGTTACCATAGTTACCGAATGAGACCCGTAGTCAGGACTGCAGAGACGGTGTTACCATAGTTTCCGAATGAGACCCGTACTGTAGTCAGGACTGCAGAGACGGTGTTACCATAGTTACCGAATGAGACCCGTACTGTAGTCAGGACTGCAGAGACGGTGTTACCATAGTTACCGAATGAGACCCGTACTGTAGTCAGGACTGCAGAGACGGTGTTACCATAGTTACCGAATGAGACCCGTACTGTAGTCAGGACTGCAGAGACGGTGTTACCATAGTTACCGAATGAGACCCGTACTGTAGTCAGGACTGCAGAGACGGTGTTACCATAGTTACGGAAGGAGACCCGTACTGTCATCAGGACTGCAGAGACGGTGTTACCATAGTTACGGAATGAGACCCGTACTGTAGTCAGGACGGCAGAGACTGTATTACCATAGTTACGGAATGAGACCCGTACTGTAGTCAGGACTGCAGAGACTGTATTACCATAGTTACGGAATGAGACCCGTACTGTAGTCAGGACTGCAGAGACTGTATTACCATAGTTACGGAATGAGACCCGTACTGTAGTCAGGACGGCAGAGACTGTATTACCATAGTTACCGGTTATGAACATTCCCACTCAACCCCCTCTGTGCTACTACTGCCCTTTTCTATTATCCATGATTACGGGAATAATTTCACCCTTGTGTGTGGTTCTCTGAATGTAGTTCAATCTAAACATGGGCCTGTAGGTATGCGGGTGATTTAGGACAGGTGATGCAGTGCAATGTCTTCGTCTTCAAATCAAGTTGTGCGAGGCCAAACTATGTCATAGAACAATGGTAAGGAAGTTAAACAGACAGTTGACACCGTTGGCTTACCAATCTAGGGATCGGTTGCATGATTATACACGGCAATATTTTCAGTTCTGATGAGTGCACAATTGTGCGTAATTCAACACATTGAGCGCAATGCCACAAAGTGCACAGGAGAGGAGGAATCTCACATTCCCACAGACAAACCACCTTTAAGTGCCTCCTCATATATCCGTGAAAAAGTATAAAATAAAGTTGGAACATCCCATGTGAACACATGAACAATGTCTTATGCTTTGTAAAATATTATATTACTTCATTGTACATTTTCACTGTTTTTCCTCCCATACTGCGTTGCTCTACGGCTCGATCCTGCCCTTTATATCTTTATATCTTTATATCAGTGGGATGAAGTTCAGAAATCAGTCATTGTACCTTCAGATGCATTATGGGGGAGGATATTGATACTCCAAAGTATTATTTCACCTTGGGTGTGACACTTAGATTATCTTTTTTGCCACTGAAGTTACACAATGTAGACAATAGACAAATACATGAATCCCAGATATTTTATTCAGGAGAGATATTATTTAACAGGTTCTCAATCATTTCAAAACAAAGCATGTCTTTTTTTAGACCATGCATATTGTCTCTGCAAAGTGGTTAACATGTCAGAATCCAAATGGCCATGAGTAGACAGGCTTTTAGGTCATGGTGCTGGCAGTGGGTGGTGTAGGATCTCCAGGTTTTTAGGTCATGGCGCTGGCAGTGGGTGGTGTAGGATCTCCAGGCTTTTAGGTCATGGTGCTGGCAGTGGGTGGTGTAGGATCTCCAGGTTTTTAGGTCATGGCGCTGGCAGTGGGTGGTGTAGTAGGATCTCCAGGCTTTTAGGTCATGGTGCTGGCAGTGGGTGGTGTAGGCTCTCCAGGCTTTTAGGTCATGGCGCTGGCAGTGGGTGGTGTAGGCTCTCCAGGCTTTTAGGTCATGGTGCTGGCAGTGGGTGGTGTAGGGTCTGCAGGTTTTTAGGTCATGGTGCTTGCAGTGGGTGGTGTAGGATCTGCCTTCCTAAAATCATAATGCAAAACTGATTTAAAGAACATGTAAAACAATTACATTATTTGCATCAGTGCCCCTATCTTTGCTAACAACAAAAAAAAACTTGCTCTTGCAGTTATGGTAAGCTGCTTAAACAGGGCAGACATCGTGTCACTTTGCGCTAAGCTAATCTTTCTTTTCTGTGACGCTGTCCCGATTCTGCCAAGCGTCACCTAACCTTCCTTAAACACGAGCTGCGGCACCTGAACGCCTTCCGCAGTGTGACCCATCAATTTTTCCTTCCAAGATAAATTAGGCTGCTCTATATAGGCCGGTGGCAAAAGTCAACTAACATACGTACAATGTGCAGCGAGTTTTTGCATTACGGTATCCATTCCAACGGACAGGAGCGGTAGAACACCGCATTGCACTTGCTCCAGTTTTGTGAACATAGGCGTACCTGCAAGTGCGACTATATTTAGAGTTTCATACCCGCACAGAAAAGATTACCGTAGCCTGAACCTCAGTAACTTGTCAAACGAAGGTGATTATAATGCGTTGTTATAACACATAGAAACGAATGACTATCTTGACCGGAGCCCCATAGTCATTTCTTAAGCAAGACATTGAACATCAGTAGAACATGAATGATATTGATAATCGCTTATTACAGTAATAAAAGAATAAAAAATAAACAAATGCCAGCGATAAACTACCTTTATTGCTCGATATCGACTGGCAACGCGTGCACTGCGCATGTGACGCTGTGGTTGAGTAGGCTATATTTATTACTCTCCTGCAAGTTATTCTTTGATAAGAGTGTTGTTTTTAACTAATAGGTTAATAGGTGTTCTAGGCAATTCAAGGAATAACACTCGCAATGATTTTCTAAATGACGACGGGCTGTCATGGATTTGCGTGTTTTTATGTTTTTTGGACCCCGTTGGCCGGTGTTGGATGGCAAGCACGTTGTCTGTGTCACAGATTAATTTAAATCTGAAGGCGTGAGGAGCTCGGCAGACGGGTCAAGTGCGACGACGGGGAGAAGTTCAGTGGGATAAGATAATCGCGTTGTTTTCGTCACGTTTAAACATCACGTTACCTGCCAGATGCCACGAGATGGCAGGGGGAGAATACTGCAAAGCCAAATGGGCGGGGTTGTGAGCCTAGCCTAGCCTACCCTACCATGCGGATTCCGCACATCGATTTAACATGTAAATTTGCCTTTCCTATTTCGTTTGAGTGGATTCTTAAAATAACATTGCAATCTTGAGGAGAAAATGAAATGCTTCTCACAAAGGCTAATAAGGCTATACTGTAGGCTATAGTATACGCAGAAATGGCATAGATTCACATGCTGCGTTTTAAACGACAATGGGACTTAAAATACCACAAAAAAAAATTGTATTCGCGTTTATACAGCAATAATGGGAATAATTTCGTGCTATTCTGTGATGTATAACTTTATATAATTGTAATTTGCACTCGTGCATTTTTAATGCAGATTATTACCATGGCGTTATGCATTTTGGGCTGGTGAAATGTTATTCATATTTTAAATAAATGAACGAATTCGGAGCATTCCGTTACCTTGAAGCGAACGAAGGAATACGTATAAAATACCCCGTGTCTGGCAATCGTTCTCGTGGTTTGTTGTCAACGGGTGTGGAGTCCCGCCCCCAATGTCCGCTGTGGTTGTCAGGCGTAGGACTGGTGCCCGTGTCTGTCCTCGTGAGGAAATTCTTGAAGCGGGATCGCGCATTATATCCGCGTGTTTCCAAAGTCAGACCAGTCTCTTGGTTTACAACAACACACGAGAACGGCGCTGCGGTGCCTTTGAGTTAAATAAGTTCACTGCAAAACAGTTTTTTTTATGGCTGCAGTTTATTGAAAACGACACGTCACATTGAGATTAAAACCTATTTTACAAATGAGACCTAGCCAAGACGGGGTCAGATAGCAGCATAAAATTCCATAATCTGGCCCCGTATTATAACCTATGAGTTTTAGACTGGTACTATTGTTTTTGTAATAATTGAAAACATTTACTAATATATTAGGGCAATGTAAATAATGGACATATGCCTATCTTAGCGATTAGCCTACAGTTTATTTATTAAACCTAAGAGTTGAAGGTGAAAATGTTACAAATTACCAAAAAGTAGTCTAGTTTGAGTTTGAGTTTGAAACAATCATATAGACCAGTAACCTATCCTATAGGAAACACTGGGACGGCCGTGAGGAGGGACCACATTCCGGCCTCCTGTTTCTGGGCACACATTTTTTGCATAGGCTAGAGTGTATTTTTCTCTACATATCTCGCTTAAGAAGGCGACACAGTCCGGTGAAAATTTGAATCATTTGTCAGACCTGTTTTTAAAATCGCTAATTTTATACATACAACGTTCCCTCATTCTCGTCATGTTGTGTTTTTCGCATCTGCAATGGAAAGCGCGTTACTCTCAGAAAGTAGGTCACGTCGCGAGGCTGAGCCGCCTGCTAACCTACTGTCCGCGTGACTCAGTGCTCCAACAGGGAAGGGGTGGGCTCACGCGCACGTTACAGACATATCGGTCAAACTTTGAAAATAAATTCCTTCCGAAAGGCTTTTGTAAGTTGATCATTTACGTTTTTTTTTTTTTTTGAGATTGAGACTTCTGTCCCCTGTTTCTATTCAGGGACAGATACCAAAGTATATAATGTTAGTCAGGCACGTGTTTATGATTTTGCAAGAATTCTAAGCCCTTTCTTGTAAAAAATCAAATAAAATACTAGACCTAGCCTACTAGAGTAAACCCATTGAACTGGATATCGGTCTTTAGCGTCTGCTAAATTAATGTTGTATATTCAGGATATATATATATATATATATATATATATATATACGGATTGTCATTTAAAACGTCTTCCAATAAGCAATCATCAAAAATATATAAAAATATGAACATTGGTCATGATCGCAAAATACATGTAGGTTATGGGTAGAGGGAGAAATAGGGGGAAATGGCTACCTCCAAGGCAACATCTAAAAATAAGCTCACTCCCTCTCTGTTCCACTTTACTATGATGTTGAACTGGAAAAAAAATGCAGCTGCCGCAGAATCCTCTAAGCCATGTGAGCGCTATAGCGCTGAAGCGCTCTGCTGGCCGGGGAGCGTGAGAGACTGGTGTCGTCACTGAATACTGCGGTTTCAGGGCTCGGTCACCAGGCCGGTCCACGTGAGAGGGCGCTGTTACGCGCAGGGAGGACTCCTGCACTTTTCTATGTGGAGCACTTGGGTGGGCGACGAGCCAATGCTCTATTTTGGTGGGGAAAAGACCAGGCAGCATCAGTTAACCACCGATGTAAACATCTCTTAGGCGCGGCCAATACACGTGAGCAGAGTGATCCAGCCATCGTGGACTTTTTTTATTTATCGTGATATTTTTTCCCCCGTCAAGTATGAAGATTATTTTTGTTCTGTGCCATGGTTTAGAATTTTGTATTAAGGAACCGTAAATATAAACACACATAATTCACCGACACCACTCAGCAGCGAACTAATGCTCGATATGCAGAAGGTCAAGTAACGTTATAGTCCTATATAATCATATGCAAGCATAATTCATTATTTCTGTGGTAAATCTTTGTGATTCATATGACAATCGTCACCACAGCCGCCTCGTTTTATTATAATATTTATTTTATATTTAATAGATATTATATTCCATAATATTTAGTATATTCATGTTTTCCTTTGGAATGACCGAGGTTTGCGGTAAATGCTGGAGAAAATCTGCACGAGACCTCATCGCATCGGTTTCATTCATTACTCGAAACATTGAAACGTGTTAAAATATGGGACGGATTAAGAAAATATTTGCTTCTATAAACATGCCAAAACAAGATTAAAAGTACGAAAAAAAGGCTAAAACTTATTTGATATGGAAATTATGGGCACGTGCTGCCTCGTGTCGTCTGCCTCTCGTTTCTTGTTCGTTAGGAAGCCTTGCCTGCTTTCGCGGGCCTTTTATGCCTCCTAGTGACGAAAGAGCAACATTTCAGGTGCTTCAAGCTTTTATGTAATAATAATAATAATAATAATAAATTTTGTAGGTTTTGATGAGACATTTCAAATTTTAATATTCACATTTTAAAACATAATTATCTAGGACCATTAAAACAAATGATTGTCATGGAAGGTATAGGATGCATTGTGGGGAGACTGTTTAGCTGCTTTAGCTGCTCCCATTGTGTCCTTCTAAAAGCAGTGTTATTTATAACTGTGTGGGAAATGTTTTCTAAGGCAGATAGAAACACAGAACTCTCCTTTATTGCAGGAGTTTTTTGGCACTTAAATGCAGCTCCAGACATAAGATATTGGGTCAAGGTGAATGGATGGGGATGGGATGTACCCCATTTGAACTGGGTGGTTTTGTTTAGGATCTGTGCCTTTCACTTGGGTGGTAGATTCACCGTTCTCTCATGACCTCTCTGCTCCTGCTGCTTCCACCACACCCCAACAGAGCACTCTGGCAGGTGCTAAAGCGGACTCACTCTGACACACCATAACCCTAACCCCAACAGAGCACTCTGACACACCCTAACCCTAACCCCAACAGAGCACTCTGGCAGGTGCTAAAGCGGACTCACTCTGACACACCCTAACCCAAACCCTAACCCTAACCCCAACAGAGCACAGGTGCTAAAGCGGACTCACTCTGACACACCCTAACCCCAACAGAGCACTCTGACACACCCTAACCCTAACCCCAACAGAGCACTCTGGCAGGTGCTAAAGCGGACTCACTCTGACACACCCTAACCCTAACCCCAACAGAGCACTCTGGCAGGTGCTAAAGCAGACTCACCAGTAAGTACACAGTCAGCTCCCTGTTAGGCTCGCCATGTTCTCCTCCACTTACCGCTCACACATGGAAGCTGTCTCACCCACACCGAGGTGTGCTCTGACACACCTCTCTCCAGCAGCTTCTTCAAACAGGCTCAGTTAAATGCACAGTGTAAGAGTTAAATGCACAGTGTATGAGTTAAATGCACAGTGTATGAGTTAAATGCACAATGTAAGAGTTAAATGCACAGTGTATGAGTTAAATGCACAGTGTAAGAGTTAAATGCACAGTGTAAGAGTTAAATGCACAGTGTAAGAGTTAAATGCACAGTGTAAAAGTTAAATGCACAGTGTAAGAGTTAAATGCACAGTGTAAGAGTTAAATGCACAGTGTATTAGTTAAATGCACAGTGTAAGAGTTAAATGCACAGTGTAAGAGTTAAATGCACAGTGTATGCGTTAAATGCACAGTGTATGAGTTAAATGCACAGTGTAAGAGTTAAATGCACAGTGTAAGAGTTAAATGCACAGTATGAGTTAAATGCACAGTGTAAGAGTTAAATGCACAGTGTAAGAGTTAAATGCACAGTGTATGAGTTAAATGCACAGTGTAAGAGTTAAATGCACAGTGTATGAGTTAAATGCACAGTGTAAGAGTTAAATGCACAGTGTATGAGTTAAATGCACAGTGTAAGAGTTAAATGCACAGTGTAAGAGTTAAATGCACAGTGTAAGAGTTAAATGCACAGTGTAAAATGCACAGTGTAAGAGTTAAATGCACAGTGTAAGAGTTAAATGGTTAAATGCACAGTGTAAGAGTTAAATGCACAGTGTATGAGTTAAATGCACAGTGTAAGAGTTAAATGCACAGTGTAAGAGTTAAATGCACAGTGTAAGAGTTAAATGCACAGTGTATGAGTTAAATGCACAATGTAAGAGTTAAATGCACAATGTAAGAGTTAAATGCACAGTGTAAGAGTTAAATGCACAGTGTATGAGTTAAATGCACAGTGTAAGAGTTAAATGCACAGTGTAAGAGTTAAATGCACAGTGTATGAGTTAAATGCACAAATGCACAGTGTAAGAGTTAAATGCACAGTGTATGAGTTAAATGCACAGTGTAATAGTTAAATGCACAGTGTATGAGTTAAATGCACAGTGTATGAGTTAAATGCACAGTGTAAGTTAAATGCACAGTGTAAGAGTTAAATGCACAGTGTAAGAGTTAAATGCACAGTGTAAGAGTTAAATGCACAGTGTAAGAGTTAAATGCACAGTGTATGAGTTAAATGCACAATGTAAGAGTTAAATGCACAGTGTATGAGTTAAATGCACAAATGCACAGTGTATGAGTTAAATGCACAGTGTGAGTTAAATGCACAGTGTAAGAGTTAAATGCACAGTGTATGAGTTAAATGCACAGTGTATGAGTTAAATGCACAGTGTAAGAGTTAAATGCACAGTGTATGAGTTAAATGCACAGTGTATGAGTTAAATGCACAGTGTAAGAGTTAAATGCACAGTGTATGAGTTAAATGCACAATGTAAGAGTTAAATGCACAATGTAAGAGTTAAATGCACAATGTAAGAGTTAAATGCACAGTGTAAGAGTTAAATGCACAGTGTATGAGTTAAATGCACAATGTAAGAGTTAAATGCACAATGTAAGAGTTAAATGCACAGTGTAAGAGTTAAATGCACAGTGTATGAGTTAAATGCACAAATGCACAGTGTAAGAGTTAAATGCACAGTGTATGAGTTAAATGCACAAATGCACAGTGTAAGAGTTAAATGCACAGTGTATGAGTTAAATGCACAGTGTAATAGTTAAATGCACAGTGTATGAGTTAAATGCACAGTGTATGAGTTAAATGCACAGTGTAAGTTAAATGCACAGTGTAAGAGTTAAATGCACAGTGTAAGAGTTAAATGCACAGTGTAAGAGTTAAATGCACAGTGTATGAGTTAAATGCACAGTGTAAGAGTTAAATGCACAGTGTAAGAGTTAAATGCACAGTGTAAGAGTTAAATGCACAGTGTAAGAGTTAAATGCACAGTGTATGAGTTAAATGCACAATGTAAGAGTTAAATGCACAGTGTAAGAGTTAAATGCACAGTGTATGAGTTAAATGCACAAATGCACAGTGTATGAGTTAAATGCACAGTGTGAGTTAATTGCACAGTGTAAGAGTTAAATGCACAGTGTATGAGTTAAATGCACAGTGTAAGAGTTAATTGCACAGTGTATGCGTTAAATGCACAGTGTAAGAGTTAAATGCACAGTGTATGAGTTAAATGCACAGTGTAAGAGTTAAATGCACAGTGTAAGAGTTAAATGTCTGTTAAACGTGTGGATTTGCTCATTTCCCTGCATTGGTGACCTCACAGTGTTAGGCTCACATGTACACGCTCAAGATACTCAAGTTTAGGTCATCCAATGAAGATTCATTTGGTTGTTTAAACACATACAAATCAGCTAAATTTAATTATAATTCATGATTTATCCAGAGAAACTGAAAAATATGCAGGTCCAATGATATATGCCAAAAATAACATCAGTATTTACTACAGCAACATGCCTTTCTCAGCATACATGTATAATTTCAAACATCAGCAGCAACTCAATTCTGTATGGTTCAATTCCCATTTCAATACTTATTTTCAAAACCATATCTGATTATGAATACTTGGATGTAAATGTGTATGATTCTTTATGAGATATGCTAATATGCAACGCAAGGGGCGGCAGTGTGGTATAATGGTTAAGGAACTGGGTTTGTAACCGAAAGGTTGCAGGTTCGATTCCCAGGTGGGACACTGCCGTTGTACCCTTGAGCAAGATACTTCACCTGCATTGCTTCAGTATATATCCAGCTGTATCAATGGATACTATGTATAAATGCAAAAGAAATGCTGTGTAAGTCGCTCTGGATAAGAGCGTCTGCTAAATGCCTATAATGTACTGTAATGTAATGTAAAGGGAAGACTACTGAATTACAGTGCAATCCTGCATATTTCCTTCCAGGTTTTTGCTCATTGTTTCCCCCTACTGGTTGGGTTTGGCATTGCCACCGCCAAATCCACTGGTTTCACGCAATCCGTCATGTGAGGCTTTTTTGTGAGGACTTGTTAAATACTATCTAACCTATTAACTGACACTTGTTTGGAGTTCGATGGGATGAGCAGTAGGACGCACAATGTAGGGAGGGTTCCGCTCCCCCCAAACCTATGAAAAGTAAGGCTGTTAGTTTAATTCAGCCCAGTCTCACCTGTAATGCACTTCCGGGGGAAAGGGGCCGGGTTATTGAGACAGTAATTAATTCCTTCTCTTATGGGGACTCTGCAGCAGATCTGGCAGCCCCACAGAGCAGATCTAGTCGTCCAGGTGATTGGGATTGTCAGGTGAGGACTCAGGGGAGATGAGGTGTAAGCAAACACAGTAAATGTGTCTGGTTGACAGGCTCTGTTTCTGACACCATTCTCCTACACATTTATTATATGATATCTTATTGGCTTTAATGTTCTGATATTCACCTTTAGATGATCATAAAATGAACATTATTGACATGCCATGTTCGATATTTGACCGTATAGAAATATTGATCTGGTGTAATAAAGCGCTGTGGCTTTTCTGTTCCTGGTATTATGTTTTATGGCCAAACGACACTATCAACCAGATTACTCTATCAAAACATGATTTCAGCCATGTTGCCGTTTATCATGTGAATATTGATTTTGACGATAACCAGCCCAGCTGTTGTCATTGAACATTGACTCTCCTCTCTCATCCTCTCTTCTATTTCTCTCATCTCCTCTCTCTCTGATCCTCTCTTCTATTTCTCTCATCCCCTCCTCTCTTTCTCCCTTTCATCCCCTCCTCTTTTTTTCTCTTTCCCTTTCTCATTCTCTCTTCTTTCGCTCTCTCCCCCTCTCATTCCCTCCTATTTCTTTCTCTCCTTTTCCCATTCCCGAGGCACTGAGGGACACACCTCTGAAAGCAGGTGTAATTGTCCGTGCCCCGTGCAGATTTATGCGAGCTGTGTTCGTGGAGGGCTCGGGCACCATTACAGTCCAAGTAAGTGCACTACCACAGGCAGCCACCAGGGGCAGCAGTTTTGCGCAAACACGCACCGCCGCGCTCAGGTTCTCACACACTCGCCCAGTGATCATGGCTGAGTTTCTGTGGCCAGAACGCAGGAGCAGATCAAAAACCTTCCTGTTGAGATTCAAAAAAGGGAACAGTAGCGTAAACGATGCCCTTTCCTTCTGAACAACACTTAAATATAATTATAAATAAATTTAAATGTATTCAAATATGTATGACATTAAATACCTATTATATCTTACAGCTATAGAGATATGTAGATGTAGATAACAGAGTGGTGAAAGGGGAGGGATGGGCCCATATTACTTAGAGTAGATTTTACAGCCTATTCTACCTGTTTGGAGGAGAATGCCAGCGAGAGAGTGTTCAGATGATGAGCCCTGTTATTACAGTTATCACTAAACCAGGTGCATTTATGCTGTTATGCATATGAATAATACATACATTATGAATAATAAATTCACTAAATACTAAAAATCATTCATTGTAATATATCATGCACATTTATTCTTGCATCACATATCATTGCGAGTGTTGTGTGCACTTTTCCTGTGGTGTTACCCTGCGGGCAGAGAATTCACCTTTAAACACGCGCAGTACGATGTCAGCACAATGAGCACTCGAGCTGTAACTCAGGCTGGCACACAGGCGTCACTGCGCTCTCAGAACATCGCTGGCACACATTAAGTAGCTTTGAATTAAATTAAAATGTCATTTGTAAGGCTTTAGGACGAGGACTCTACATGTTAGTTATCACTAAACCAGGTGCGTTTGTGTGTACGTGTTCTTTGATTTATTTATACTCTGGCCTAAACCTAAGTTGAAAGGTCAACATGCTGTAGCCACTCGGATAAAGGTTACAGGTTTTTATGTGTGACATACAGAATGGATCAATCCGTCGCCGGGGTTAGATCAATCCGTCGCCGGGGTTAGATTAATCCGTCGCCGGGGTTAGATTTGTAAATACAGAGCAGCCCATTTTCCTGGGGCTCGTTTGTCCTTGAAGGTTTTCTTTTGAAGCAGCATTTTCATATTCTGAGATTGATGGAACTTCTCCCGTTCTTATTAATTATGTGCCATTGTTCTGCACTGCAACTTAATACTGCATGACTGTAGAACACAATTAGCCTGGCTTGAAACATAAATACTTGTGCGTAATGGCAGAGAAATAATATAATCTTGGGGGCAGTCAAATAGCTGGTTAACAAGCTACATCACTCAAGGTTGGAAGACTGCTTTGCCTAATGCAGTAAGACTATGCACTGGACACACACATTGGCTTTTGAATACTCCAACTGTCGCTAATTTGTAGGAGGTTGAAAGTTCTACCACTAGGTGGCAGTATTGGCTCACATTCTCACCTGTATCCCCATAGAAATGCAACTCGGCAGAATATATGGAGAATGTTTCTGGCACCATCATTCTGCAATAACCTTGATAGAAGTTTCACTTCCATTCGAGCTGCGTCGTAAAAAAACGGCAGCCAGAAATGTGTCACCGCAAACACACACCAGTTAGGAAGTGATAGTTAAATTCTCTGGTTTCATGGTGTGATTTTTAACACCAAACTCACATCAGTCTCACCATATTTGTTACATTGAGGTTGTGTCCATAAGTAGTGAGTAATAAATGAATGGTACTGCAGCTCTGTTAAGTAGGGCTGGCAGTGAATGCTTTAAACGACAGCGCCTGGTGACTCATCCTTCTTAGAAAAACAAAAGCATGTTCTCTACATCCAACATGTATGCGCATGAGCAAGATTATTAAATATAATATAATGTTTTTCTCCAGTTATGCAATTAATTTCCTCATTGTTATGATAATGTCAAAAACGTTTGTTCTATGAAAACAACTGTGCGGTTATAGGAATGATTAGGTAATGTTAGGGTTAGGATTAATCGGAATTTCATGGTGAAAAGTAAAAAGATTCAGAGTGTAGACTGGGTTAGGGTTAGGGTGGAGGCGGGGCTCGTTTAGGTCTGTTCTTTGTCTTCTACATTCTCAATCGCCCTGCTGTCTCTACCAAACGCTACGTTCTCAATCGCCCCACTGTATCTACCAAACGCTACGTTCTCAATCACCCGCTGTATCTACCAAACGCTACGTTCTCAATCACCCTGCTGTCTCTACCAAACTCTACGTTCTCAATCGCCCGCTGTCTCTACCAAACGCTACGTTCTCAATCACCCACTGTATCTACCAAACGCTACGTTCTCAATCACCCGCTGTATCTACCAAACGCTACGTTCTCAATCGCCCTGCTGTATCTACCAAACGCTACGTTCTCAATCGCCCACTGTATCTACCAAACGCTACGTTCTCAATCGCCCCGCTGTATCTACCAAACGCTACGTTCTCAATCGCCCTGCTGTCTCTACCAAACACTACGTTCTCAATCGCCCTGCTGTATCTACCAAACGCTACGTTCTCAATCGCCCTGCTGTCTCTACCAAACGCTACGTTCTCAATCGCCCCGCTGTCTCTACCAAACGCTACGTTCTCAATCGCCCCGCTGTATCTACCAAACGCTACGTTCTCAATCGCCCTGCTCTCTCTACCAAACGCTACGTTCTCAATCGCCCACTGTATCTACCAAACGCTACGTTCTCAATCGCCCCGCTGTATCTACCAAACACTACGTTCTCAATCGCCCTGCTGTCTCTACCAAACGCTACATTCTCAATCGCCCTGCTGTATCTACCAAACGCTACGTTCTCAATCACCCGCTGTATCTACCAAATGGTACGTTCTCAATCGCCCTGCTGTATCTACCAAACGCTACGCTCTCAATCGCCCTGCTGTATCTACCAAACGCTACGTTCTCAATCGCCCTGCTGTCTCTACCAAACGCTACGTTCTCAATCACCCTGCTGTCTCTACCAAACGCTACGTTCTCAATCGCCCCGCTGTATCTACCAAACGCTTCGTTCTCAATCGCCCGCTGTATCTACCAAACGCTACGCTCTCAATCGCCCCGCTGTATCTACCAAACGCTACGTTCTCAATCGCCCCGCTGTATCTACCAAACGCTACGTTCTCAATCGCCCTGCTGCATCTACCAAACGCTACGTTCTCAATCGCCCCGCTGTATCTACCAAACGCTACGCTCTCAATCGCCCCGCTGCATCTACCAAACGCTACGCTCTCAATCGCCCCGCTGTATCTACCAAACGCTACGCTCTCAATCGCCCCGCTGTATCTACCAAACGCTACGCTCTCAATCGCCCCGCTGCATCTACCAAACGCTACGCTCTCAATCGCCCCGCTGCATCTACCAAACAATACGCTCTCAATCGCCCCGCTGCATCTACCAAACAATACGCTCTCAATCGCCCCGCTGCATCTACCAAACGCTACGCTCTCAATCGCCCCGCTGCATCTACCAAACAATACGCTCTCAATCGCCCCGCTGCATCTACCAAACGCTACGCTCTCTGCCAGTGCAGGGTGTGTTAAAATCAGCCTAGTTTTTTAGGGGTTCCACTGTACTGTACATCAGGGGCCGGGAGCCCACAGGCTAGCAGCCATTAGAGATAAATGTGTCCCCTGATATCCCTGCGGTAGTACTGTGTTTATGTGAAGTCTATGCTGTGGAAAATTCTGGTAAAATTACACAGTGTTCATACCTCAGCTGCCTGGAGGCACATCTGCTTATACAAACCTGGAGATAAAAAACGGGGAACGTTTATATTTTACAATTCAGGAATGTGGCGTAAATAACACAAATCTGTTGAGTTTGACGGTATGTTTCTCTCTTTTCTACGGTCTATGGTTTCTCTTGGCCAAATTCACTCACGGGCGAAGCCTGCAGACAGTGTACCTTATTCACTCAATGTGACTTCGGTATTAAATTATCTGCAAATAGACAGACTCTCAAACTCTATGTGACTGGAGTCAACGAAGCCGTATTGTGAATTCTCCGTAATTACCAGGCCTAATATGGGCAAATCTGATGGTCCAAATGTGAAAAGCTCCTGATAAAGATGATTGAAATAATGCCACTTTCTTCCTGCAATATAGAAACTACAGTGAGCCATTTGCGGTTTGTCTATAAGGGAGGGGTTTATGCTAACTGTGTTTTTGCACATACTGTACACTGGTATCAGAATTGCATAAGGTTTTGGAATGAGCCCGTAGTTAAGGACAAGGCAGGCACTGATTCAGACTTTGATGGCGTGCCAGTGGTTACACAACAACCCGCTGGAGGTGTGACTGGGAATTCAGTTTGGCTGTGTGATGAGAGGAAAGATCGGAGCAAACTGCTCAAAAAGAGTGAATATTTCAGTTTGTCTACATATCGTTGACAGGGAGAGAAATCCCTGAGTCTTTGTAAGGACACCGTAGGAAGGAGATATTTGCTCCAATGTGCTTCTCCAAACAACAGAAGCATATGTGGGAAAGGGAGCATCTCTTTGTCTGCATCCCGCCCTGAAGCTTGTTGAGACATGCCTTACACAAGGGGAATTCTTTAGGATTACTGAGTAACATTTAGCCTTTAATAAAACCCCTATTACAAAGAGTAGATTTTAAAGAGAACTCTAGAACAAATATTACATGCTGAACCATGCGTCGACATTATCACTTACAAGAACATGGAAATATCATCTTATTATAATCGTAGTAGGAGGAGGAACAGTAAGGTGATTTCAGGTTTGATGAAACTCCATTTTGATAAACGATTATCTGTCCAGAGAAATGAGGCAGAGGACTGGGAATTAGAATGGAAATCAAGGATGAGCAGTTTGGTTTTATTGCTTTCTGGTCGTGACTACAGGACTGCACGATTAAGAGTGCAAGGCTCATGTGAATGATGTCATAAATGTGTATTTGTTGCGGGTACAACACACACGACCAGTTTGAGAAGACTGAGACACTGCAACAACAAAACCTGTCTTAACAAGTGTTTTAGTCTTGTAAGGAGGCTTAAAATTATAATTTCTTTCTTTCAAGTAAAAAAACATTAGCTTGTGTTGAGTTGCCTGTGAACTTCCTACCCGATTGGCAATTCTTGAAATGAGTCAAACTAGCAATATTTTTATTTCATTTAGCAAAAAAGTTATAGAAGTAAGTATTTTAAGTGTGAATAAGACTAAAATACTTGTTGAGATTGGCATGACATTGAGATTTTTTGCAGTGAATGAACTGAACTGGAGTACCGTATAGTGCCTAGATAGACTCAGGGCAATGCGCTTGAGTTTCTTCTACTCCAGATCTGAATGATGTGTTTGAATTCAAGCGTAGAAGTAAATATTTATGATCTTAACTGCCGCAGATTACACATCTCATAAGAGTAGTTTTTACCATGCGTGCTCACTGTCTCTCCAGCCCAGAGTTTATCCCGAGTATATCACCGTGCCGTTGAAGAGGGCAGGCCCATGTTGTTGCTTTGTTGACATGTTTTATCGAGCGCGCGTTTCATGCCCCATGTGGTCTCCGAGATCGAGTGACGTGGCGTATTTTTCTATTGCATTCACTTAACATCAGCCCTGAATCACGGGCTGCATGGACCTGCTAGCCATGGGACTCTTTGATGGGGTCGCATTTCTCCTGTCTGCCGTTAATACCAAACGGGTGAGATTTACTGAAGTCACGATGGCGGCTTTTGTGAGGCCGCTTTGTTTGTTTTCTTAAGCATAGCCAGCATTTTATGTCCTCCGCAGCACTAAGATTGTAAAATAGCGAGTCCTACGACTGGGAGCTTCCACTGTGAGACGCCGTTCCCTCGCCCTGACTAACATACTTTAATGGCACGTCTGTCAGCTCCAAGTACGATTAGCTCCCTAGCTGCTGGCTAATATGCAGGTGTTGCATAACATACGTGTATACCAGGTGACTTATTGTAAAACAACTGTCTTTACTGTCGACGACTAGTTGGCTGTTGATTGGATTGTTGAGGGGTGGAGGAGGGGCCCAGAAAGGGGCATCTACTAAAAGCCTAAAATGGCCTGCGGGCGGAATGTTGAGTATCTCTGCAACAGTGTGTCCTAAAGTAGATAAACGGCAAACTCCCATTGGGCAATAGAAGAGGGTCAAAGTGTTAGCATTAGCATTATTATATATGAGGATAACGATGTACATACGGACGGACGGACGGACGGACGGACGGACGGACACTGCCATCTTCTGTATCTGAACTGTGACTGACTGAGGTGTGGAGGCAAGTGGTTTACTGACGTAGATGTGAGAGCAGCCGTACTGAGGAGGGGGTGAGTCCCATCAGGCCGTTGAGTTAGTACAGTATGTACTAAATACCCCCGTCTCCCAAAGCGGGAACACAGCACAGCGCACTGACGTGTGCACCTCCGCAAGGTGTCGGACCAAACTTAAAAAATGTACCTTTCAGTATAACTCAGTCTATGTACAGTATATACTAAACATGCTTTTATGAGATGTTCCAGAGCAATAAATCTCATTGAATTTTAAACTGGTGGAGAATGGTCTTTAGATGTTTTACTGGACTCGCACGTACAGATTTCTCCTTATGTAACGGAGATATGAAAGCTAAAACTCCAGCTTAAACACATCCTTCACTGGAGCCTTGGGGCTTGAGAAGTGCTGCTGAGGAGGTGCACGCAAGGATCTCTGGGAATTTTAGCTGGTACCATGGTAACCTCATCTTACTGTTCTGTCAGATCTCTGGCATTATGTTCAGCCATTCTGAAGGACTTTAATTAAGGAAAAATCATAATTTAAAAAATAATTTATAAAAATAATTATTCATTGTCGTCTTTCCCAACAACCCCAGGGTGCTCAATATCTGGGCCAATATCTGAGAGTTAAAAACACACTGCTTCCCCGAACTCTAGCCTCACCATACAGATACACAACACCTCTAATCCATCAGCTCTCAGAACTCTAGCCTCACCATGCAGATACACAACGCCTCTAACCCATCAGCTCTCAGAACTCTAGCCTCACCATACAGATACACAACGCCTCTAATCCATCAGCTCTCAGAACTCTAGCCTCACCATACAGATACACAACGCCTCTAACCAATCAGCTCTCAGAACTCTAGCCTCACCATACAGATACACAACGCCTCTAACCAATCAGCTCTCAGAACTCTAGCCTCACCATACAGATACACAACGCCTCTAATCCATCAGCTCTCAGAACTCTAGCCTCACCATACAGATACACAACGCCTCTAACCCAACAGCTCTCAGAACTCTAGCCTCACCATACAGATACACAACGCCTCTAACCAATCAGCTCTCAGAACTCTAGCCTCACCATACAGATACACAACGCCTCTAACCCATCAGCTCTCAGAACTCTAGCCTCACCATACAGATACACAACGCCTCTAACCAATCAGCTCTCAGAACTCTAGCCTCACCATACAGATACACAACGCCTCTAACCCATCAGCTCTCAGAACTCTAGCCTCACCATACAGATACACAACGCCTCTAACCAATCAGCTCTCAGAACTCTAGCCTCACCATACAGATACACAACGCCTCTAACCAATCAGCTCTCAGAACTCTAGCCTCACCATACAGATACACAACGCCTCTAACCCATCAGCTCTCAGAACTCTAGCCTCACCATACAGATACACAACGCCTCTAACCAATCAGCTCTCAGAACTCTAGCCTCACCATACAGATACACAACGCCTCTAACCAATCAGCTCTCAGAACTCTAGCCTCACCATACAGATACACAACGCCTCTAACCAATCAGCTCTCAGAACTCTAGCCTCACCATACAGATACACAACGCCTCTAACCAATCAGCTCTCAGAACTCTAGCCTCACCATACAGATACACAACGCCTCTAACCAATCAGCTCTCAGAACTCTGGCCTCACCATACAGATACACAACGCCTCTAACCAATCAGCTCTCAGAACTCTAGCCTCACCATACAGATACACAACGCCTCTAACCAATCAGCTCTCAGAACTCTAGCCTCACCATACAGATACACAACGCCTCTAACCAATCAGCTCTCAGAACTCTAGCCTCACCATACAGATACACAACGCCTCTAACCCATCAGCTCTCAGAACTCTAGCCTCACCATACAGATACACAACGCCTCTAACCAATCAGCTCTCAGAACTCTAGCCTCACCATACAGATACACAACGCCTCTAACCCATCAGCTCTCAGAACTCTAGCCTCACCATACAGATACACAACGCCTCTAACCCATCAGCTCTCAGAACTCTGGCCTCACCATACAGATACACAACGCCTCTAACCAATCAGCTCTCAGAACTCTAGCCTCACCATACAGATACACAACGCCTCTAACCAATCAGCTCTCAGAACTCTAGCCTCACCATACAGATACACAACGCCTCTAACCCATCAGCTCTCAGAACTCTAGCCTCACCATACAGATACACAACGCCTCTAACCAATCAGCTCTCAGAACTCTAGCCTCACCATACAGATACACAACGCCTCTAACCCATCAGCTCTCAGAACTCTAGCCTCACCATACAGATACACAACGCCTCTAACCAATCAGCTCTCAGAACTCTGGCCTCACCATACAGATACACAACGCCTCTAACCCATCAGCTCTCAGAACTCTGGCCTCACCATACAGATACACAACGCCTCTAACCAATCAGCTCTCAGAACTCTGGCCTCACCATACAGATACACAACGCCTCTAACCAATCAGCTCTCAGAACTCTAGCCTCACCATACAGATACACAACGCCTCTAACCCATCAGCTCTCAGAACTCTGGCCTCACCCTACAGATACACAACGCCTCTAACCCATCAGCTCTCAGAACTCTAGCCTCACCATACAGATACACAACGCCTCTAACCAATCAGCTCTCAGAACTCTGGCCTCACCATACAGATACACAACGCCTCTAACCCATCAGCTCTCAGAACTCTGGCCTCACCATACAGATACACAACGCCTCTAACCCATCAGCTCTCAGAACTCTAGCCTCACCATACAGATACACAACGCCTCTAACCAATCAGCTCTCAGAACTCTAGCCTCACCATACAGATACACAACGCCTCTAACCCATCAGCTCTCAGAACTCTGGCCTCACCATACAGATACACAACGCCTCTAACCCATCAGCTCTCAGAACTCTAGCCTCACCATACAGATACACAACGCCTCTAACCAATCAGCTCTCAGAACTCTAGCCTCACCATACAGATACACAACGCCTCTAACCCATCAGCTCTCAGAACTCTAGCCTCACCATACAGATACACAACGCCTCTAACCCATCAGCTCTCAGAACTCTGGCCTCACCATACAGATACACAACGCCTCTAACCCATCAGCTCTCAGAACTCTAGCCTCACCATACAGATACACAACGCCTCTAACCAATCAGCTCTCAGAACTCTAGCCTCACCATACAGATACACAACGCCTCTAACCCATCAGCTCTCAGAACTCTGGCCTCACCATACAGATACACAACGCCTCTAACCCATCAGCTCTCAGAACTCTGGCCTCACCATACAGATACACAACGCCTCTAACCCAACAGCTCTCAGAACTCTAGCCTCACCATACAGATACACAACGCCTCTAACCCATCAGCTTCCCCGAGCTCTAGCCTCACCATACAGATACACAACGCCTCTAACCAATCAGCTCTCAGAACTCTGGCCTCACCATACAGATACACAACGCCTCTAACCCATCAGCTCTCAGAACTCTACCCTCACCGTACAGATACACAACGCCTCTAACCAATCAGCTCTCAGAACTCTAGCCTCACCATACAGATACACAACGCCTCTAACCAATCAGCTCTCAGAACTCTAGCCTCACCATACAGATACACAACGCCTCTAACCCATCTGCTCTCAGAACTCTGGCCTCACCATACAGATACACAACGCCTCTAACCCAACAGCTCTCAGAACACCGGCCTCACCATACAGATACACACACACAGCTGCTTTAAAGTCACCCTAATCAAATAAATATTTTATATTTTAAATAATAATAATAATACTTGAGGAAAAAAATATATTAGAGATTTGTGTTCATTGTCAGTCTAAATTCATAGCACATCATAGTACATCATGGTTGGGGCACATTTGAGACTAGAGGTTAGAGGTACATCGTGGTTGGAGCACATTTGAGACTCGAGGTTAGAGGTACATCGTGGTTGGAGCACATTTGAGACTCGAGGTACGGTTTTGAATCACAGGTAAGGCACTTGCTGTTTAAAACCTTTGTATGATAGTAAACTCAACCTAAAACATGGAGAAAGGATAAGAATGCTCATTTCAACTCACTCCATATAACTGCACAGGCAATTTTTGTTCAAACCATTTGTTTTGCTAATGTGAAGGGCGCAATCAGAGTTACAGCTTCTGTCTGTCAGAACCTTTCCAGTAGCTTCTGTCCGTCCACGTTTTAGTGTAAAGATTCATAGTGGGGGAGGGCTGCTGATGAATATGTATTAACTTTGGGTCCCTTATTTGTTTAGTTCTGATTCCACAGATTTCTTTAGAATGGTTACAACCCCCAATCACTCAGAATCATAATGCATTCCAAGCCTGCCTGCTAATGAATATTCATGAGCACAGTGATAGCGGATCGGGTTTCACAGGGAATCTTTAAGAGTGAATGGAATGCTTTAGCAGAGACAGACTGAATGCATTTCTGGATCTCACTGGCTATGAACCATCTATAGCATTGTTATCTTATGTTCCAGAAACAAAGCCTCTTTTTTAAACCCATTTCAGGGGTTAAAGCAAAGGTGCTACTTAAAGCACATTCGATATAACCCCATAGCTCTCACATTTGGCTGTTGCTTGAGTTTAGCCACTGTAGCCACATTTCTCTGGTACAAGTAGACACACAGGGCTTGTGATTGAAAGGTCAGGTGACCCGTGTTCCCTGCAGGAAGGGGCTGTGAATCTGGACCTGGTTTGTTAAATAACTCTAAATGTTCAGAAGCATTATTAATGGTAACACTTAGCTTTCACCCTCTTTTTATAATTTCACATCATTAAAAAAAAAAAAAAATCTTCAAGTTCTTTCACACTCTCTCCCCCTCACATGCGCACACAAACACAGCGATACACACACTCCCTCACATACGCACACACATAATTCTGTGTTATTGCTGTGTTATTCTGTAATAATATTCTGTAACCCCCCAGTTTTCCCCAGTGATTCTGTGATGGATGGAATTCCTTTAGTCCCCCCTCTCTCTTTTGTACCCAGGCTGTCTGTGTGCAGAGGGGTATATGTACACAGGCTGTCTGTGTGCAGAGGGGTATATGTACCCAGGCTGTCTGTGTGCAGAGGGGTATATGTACCCAGGCTGTCTGTGTGCAGAGGGGTATATGTACCCAGGCTGTCTGTGTGCAGAGGGGTATATGTACCCAGGCTGTCTGTGTGCAGAGGGGTATATGTACCCAGGCTGTCTGTGTGCAGAGGGTATATGTACGAGGTGTACGTGTGCAGAGGGGTATATGTACGAGGTTTACGTGTGCAGAGGGGTATATGTACGAGGTGTACGTGTGCAGAGGGGTATATGTACGAGGTGTGTGTGCGCAGAGGGGTATATGTACGAGGTGTACGTGTGCAGAGGGGTATATGTATGAGGTTTACGTGTGCAGAGGGGTATATGTACGAGGTGTACGTGTGCAGAGGGGTATATGTACGAGGTGTACGTGTGCAGAGGGGTATATGTACGAGGTGTACGTGTGCAGAGGGGTATATGTACGAGGTGTACGTGTGCAGAGGGGTATATGTACGAGGTGTACGTGTGCAGAGGGGTATATGTACGAGGTGTACGTGTGCAGAGGGGTATATGTACGAGGTGTACGTGTGCAGAGGGGTATATGTACGAGGTGTACGTGTGCAGAGGGGGATATGTGTACGAGGTGTACGTGTGCAGAGGGGTATATGTACGAGGTTTACGTGTGCAGAGGGGTATATGTACGAGGTGTACGTGTGCAGAGGGGTATATGTACGAGGTGTACGTGTGCAGAGGGGTATATGTACGAGGTGTACGTGTGCAGAGGGGTATATGTACGAGGTGTACGTGTGCAGAGGGGTATATGTACGAGGTGTACGTGCCAGCGTGGCGTGCCACATGCTCATTTTACACGGCCCCATGTTTGACGACGTCCCTCTTCTCCTTCACGTTGAGGACGTGCGTCTTGGATGTCGGGGGGGGGGAGGGGGGGGAGGGGTCTCCATTGCTGTCACAGATTGATGGTCGTCGAACAATGCAGCCGGCCTCCGCTGATGATGTCATACCCCCCCCCCCCGAATCCGCCCACTCAGTTCCTGAACACGCATTCATATCTGAATTACAGCCTGAACACGCATTAATATCTGAATTACAGCCTGAACACTCATTGATATCTGAATTACAGCCTGAACACGCATTAATATTTGAATTACAGCCTGAACACGCATTAATATCTGAATTACAGCCTGAACACTCATTAATATCTGAATTACAGCCTGAACACGCATTAATATCTAAATTACAGCCTGAACACTCATTAATATCTGAATTACAGCCTGAACACTCATTAATATCTGAATTACAGCCTGAACACTCATTAATATCTGAATTACAGCCTGAACACGCATTAATATCTGAATTACAGCCTGAACACTCATTAATATCTGAATTACAGCCTGAACACTCATTAATATCTGAATTACAGCCTGAACACGCATTAATATCTGAATTACAGCCTGAACACTCATTAATATCTGAATTACAGCCTGAACACGCATTAATATCTAAATTACAGCCTGAACACTCATTAATATCTGAATTACAGCCTGAACACTCATTAATATCTGAATTACAGCCTGAACACTCATTAATATCTGAATTACAGCCTGAACACGCATTAATATCTGAATTACAGTCTGAACACGCATTAATATCTGAATTACAGCCTGAACACTCATTAATATCTGAATTACAGCCTGAACACTCATTAATATCTGAATTACAGCCTGAACACTCATTAATATCTGAATTACAGCCTGAACACGCATTAATATCTGAATTACAGCCTGAACAGGCATTAATATCTGAATTACAGCCTGAACGTCATGGTTACCCTAACATTCCGCTAATGATCTGAAGCATGCGGCTCAAGCTGCTGTACACACACCCGCATGCACACACACACACGCATGCATACGCACGCGCATACGCACACACGTGCGCATTCCCACACACACACGTCTCTCTCTCTCTCTCTCACTCCTTCTTGTGTTTTGCCTTCAACGTCTTACAACTCCTTGCTCTGTGCCTGTATCTAGTTTGACAGGGAGTATGACTACACACACACACAGGACTATGTCCCTGTTTAAAAGGCACTGCGTGTGAAAGCAGATCATTAACTTAAACCACACCCACAATACTACACCCCGCCCTCCTCCCAATCACCAATACACCAGAAACTACAGCCCCCAGAGCTCATCCCTCTTTCTCTGGCAAACCCGTTTTGCCTTCATATCATCAGGCTATAGCAGGAGAGAGATAAATGTTTTTGCTTTTATTGTTTTGTAATAACATACTCTGTACATAAAGGAGAGAGAAAGAGAGATGGGGAGCTGTGTTTTTCTGTAACTGAATGACTGATTCATAAGACCTGACTCATCCAAGCTGGGTTGAACTCTAACGAGAAGCTGCATGGTTCCAGCAACAACCCTACGTACACTTGATCTCCGCAAAAACACCAAAATGGCTTTCTGCAGTCGCGGGGTGCGTGGGAGGGAGGAAAGATCTGCAGTGTTTGAATGGCCTTGCTAACGTGCTAACGGACCTTTAACCGGAGTCTCTGTTTACATGCCTCGCGCCTGGGCCCACGCCCGTGTTTGTTTAGGGTGTGGGGTGGGGGCCGTGTGTGTGTGAGAGTGAGTGTGTGTGAGAGTGTGTGTGTGTGAGAGTGTGTGTGAGTGAGAGTGTGTGTGAGTGAGAGTGTGTGTGAGAGTGAGTGTGTGTGAGAGTGAGTGTGTGTGTGAGTATGAGAGGTGGGGGTACGGGGTGGTTGGTACCAAGGCCTGCACATGGCATAAAGGCAGGGTTGTGCTAGCGAAGGACTTGTGAGTCACCACAGATGTGCATGTGGGACTCTTGAGTGTAATTATCTGTAGTTGGGCACGGGTTATTGTTAGCCTAGCGATGACACGCTAGTGTGGTGGTCTTTACAGAAGCCTCCATTCAGAACATGGACACACACAGATGCAATTACATCCCAGAGCCTGACTGTAAATCGGCAGGCGTTGGGCTTATTGTGTGTGAGAATAGCTTGTTAATGTTTCATAACTATTGTATTCTCAGATTTCTCGCTTTAAGCTTACCCTGTATTTGCCTTCCTGCTTTGGAGAAAAAACAAGTTGTATTATTATATATGTATTATATTCTTATGTATTATTTAAGGAACTGTAAGCCACAAGTAAGTATGCGAATGAAATTATACCAATAATCAAGACATTTAAATCAGCTGTTTGGTTGATATTTATCCTTTAAATATTTGTCTTTTTAAAAAAAATAAATTATGTATTCTTTCAAATCTTCAACTCAAATAGAAAATGAATAAATGTAAAATCTTGGTGCTGTTCTCCAATGTACATGCGTATGCTTCCGTGGGAAGATGAAATAATGATATAATACGCTATGAAAGAGCACCGTTCATATGCGCATTGCGAGCAGCGACGTCGACAGTTTGAGTCCTTCATTTATATTTGATCAGCCCACACAGTATTAATATGTCAAGCAAATTCATTTCCTAATGTTTTCATGAATGGCAGACAGCTCTGGGTGGGTTGCTTTTGCTAAATGCAATTGTAGTCTTGAGCTCTTGGTGTTTGCAGATGGTCTTTACATCAAAGTTCAAGGCAGATAGATGTATGCAGCTTTAACACTCACCCTTTTGAGATACACGTTTGTGAGACCAATGCCCAGGTGGTGGGGCTGTGATTACATTCTGGAGAGAGTGAGGTTGAAACAGCTAATCTGGGCGTGTCAGACTGAGCGTGTTAGACCGGAGTGTTAGTGGCTTTAATAAACTGCCAGTTTAACACTTGGAAACAAGGTGTGTGGACTCCAGCCAATGAGAGCAATTTAAATTAAGCACCAACATTCTGAAAGCACCTAAAATTAGCAGATACTGCAAGTCTGGAGTTTCACATCCCTGAGCCCCCCAAAGGAGCTTGGAGGCTGGGGGTGTAAAGCAGGCCCCCCAACCCTGACGTTGGACCACACACACCCCCAACCCTGAGGTTGGACCATCACTTCACCATCTTTCTGCCCGCATAGCCGCTCATTGCTGCCCTGAAGGCCGCGTATACGTTGCTTGAGTCACGGCCCCCCCCCCCCCCCCCCCGCCCACTCCAGCTCTCGCCGTTCCAGGCTGCTCACTTTGATCTCTCGGTCTTCACACTGACCCTCGCCGTTCGAAGCGGTGTTTTTTCCCAGACTCTAGAGAGTAAGTAGCGAGGAGGTGCGGATTTGTCACGGCTGATGCGTCGCGTCCGTCGATGCGTGCCACGAACAGTTATGGATCACGGCCTCAAAAGATCAGACTGGGAGCAAACACCCTCTCCCGAGCCTAATAGACTAATCCCTTCCCCAATGTACCTGCCTGCCTCCAGTGCTGTTTTCTGTGGTCCATCTAATCTTGGCTTCAATACATCCTGTATTGGCTTCTTTTTCTGAGGACTGGCTGAATTTCAAGTGCTAATTGCTTCATGTTGAAAGTTTTTTTTTTAAATTATAATAATTATTTTTTTTAAATGACATTTCCACCCACCGACGCAATGCGGATTTAATCTGCCTTAATTGACGTTGTGTTCGGTGCGACAGCAGGGTCCACTTGTGAGGTCCCTTCAATTGCTGTCACAGGGAGACACGACTGAGCCACGCGGAATTTCGGCTAATGTCACACATGTAAACATCCCCAATATTCTGTTGCTATAGCGAAACACACTTTAAGATCAAAATAGCAACGGGGATGTTATCCTACCGTCGTTTGACGTCACAAGCTTCTATTCTTATGACTGTTCAGAGGTGGAGCAGGAGCTCATGCTAATATTAGCGAAGGTCTAACACAGCTGTTACGCGTCGTCACATTTCCACCAGCGTTGGAAATTGTGACCACAGGATGTGACCGGTGTTCTTGTGATTGCCCTGGTCAGCCTGTGGCCCCACCTCTCCTTCAGAAAGCCAGCACAGTGCTCGGTAGCCACAAGCTAACAGTCTGTGGTGGAGTGTGTTGTGGCTGAGTTGATTTTGGTGGTGGGGGTGTGTGGGGGTGGGGTATTGACTGCTTTCAGTCAGTAAGCAGAGTTGGAACGCAAAAAGGACAGTTGGCTGTGTGTGTGTGTGTGTGTGTGTGTGTAAGAGATGTTGAAATCACAACTGCCGAATCTTTGCAAACCCCACTCAGCCGCGCACCTCAGAACGCTATGCTAACTCCGTGTCGTGGTGTTCCCCCTTGCTCTGTTTCCATGGTGATGTAACTCTCTCATTGTTTCTTGTTTCTCATGGTTACAAGATATGAACGGCAACTGCTGCATACAGAATGATCTGGTCTAAGGCTTCTGAAGTACAGCTGACCAGCCGTCCTTTATATTAGTGAATGCTTATCCATATGAAAGGAAAAGTTGTCCGCTATGTAAATAAATCCTGAATACCTCAGGAAAATAACTTTATTTTTTTTCTCTTATTTCTGTGCTCAAGATAGTCGAGGTCCTCTAGTCTAGTGGGCAGCAGCTCTTCATTCTCAAAGCTTAATCTTCCCGAAAAGTCTAAAAATGGACACAGATTTCAGTTGCAGGTTGTTGCTGATGTTACACAAGGCCATTGTGTTGTTAAAGACGCTGGCGCACTACGCAACCCAAAGCAGATGAGGAAATTGCTTGCATAACTTTCTTCCTGATGTCTCAGTTCTGACCGCCTTTCTGACAGAAATAACGAGCTAATACTTGTGATGAGAAGCGCTGGCTTCGTGTCACGGCTAGAAACTAGACCCCATCGTCAACATCAGGGTGAAAAAGAGGGTTTTTCCCAAAAGGAGCCGTGCTCATGTGTATCTCATAGCACTACAAGCCAAGTTACCACGACTGGCTCTGCTGTTCTATCACCAGCTGAATACATATGTCTCCCCCGTCGCTTAGTCTCACTTATTTCACATGTCCCCCCGTAGCTTAGTCTCACTTATTTCAGGCAAGGTTGCGGCACTTTGAGGCACTACGGATAGACAGATAATGTTGCGCAAACAGTGAGGGAAGCCTATTAAAATACTTCAATCAAAATCATTAAACCTATTGTGTCCCAGCACCACCATTACATTACATTACATACATTACATTACATTACATTACAGTACATTACATTACATTACAATACATTACATTATAGACATTTAGCAGACGCTCTTATCCAGAGCGACGTACATAGTGTATTTCCGAACTAGGAACAAGTGCATTAAAACAACCCTAAAAGGTAAACACGAATTAAAAGTACCAGTCAGTTATGATTGGGAAGTTTTTATTTTTTTTATTTTTTTTGGGGGGGGATAACTACACAACCACATAATCAAGGGAGGTCACAAGGAGGTAGGGAGGGGTGGAGAGAGGTGCAGCTTGAAGAGGTGAGTCTTCAATCTGCGCTTGAAGGCGGTCAGACTTTCTGTTGTTCTGACCTCCACGGGGAGCTCATTCCACCACCGTGGGGCCAGGACAGACAGACCAAGTGAAGTGAACCTCTACACCAAGTGAAGATGGTGTCCCAGCACCACCAAGTGTGTGCTACTACCACTGTTTGGTCACACATGTAATAATTTGTCAAGCAGTGAATGGTTTTATTTAAATAAAAAAGTATGCTTTCAGTTGTAGTGTGCCACGCGTTGTGTGCTTAAGTGGCTGCGTGAAGCACGCGCGATAATCAAATGAAACGGTGCGACTTCAAAAGGCTTGAGCTGTAACGCACGCGCTTCAGCTGTAACGTTTCTGACGTGTTCGTGCTGTAATTAATTGTTGGCACTGAGGTCAGTAATCATCTGTTCCAGAAGCGCTCGGTCTTTTTTTCCGGTAACCGCGCGTGCCTCTCACGGCACCGCTACTGTCCTCGCACCTGCGCGGGAAAGCTGCAGCTCAAGTGCGTGCGCTCTTCCGACACGCTCGCCCCAAGCTCACTCTCAATCTTCAGAAATACATTTCTGTTTAGTCTCCGCCTATTCATTAAAAAATAAAAAAAATAAAAAAAGTATATCCCAGTTATATTTTCCTCCCAATTTGGAGAGCCTTACATTTTCAGGCTGCATTGTCCTCCTGTAGTTTGTGAAAGGCCAGCAGGGTCTCTTTGTCTCCGCGTGGCTCTGCCAGCTGTCATCCGTTTCCACTGCGCACTGTGAGCAGTCCACCAGCTGAGCTGCGGAGTCATTGCGTCACAACAGTGCACTCCACGTGCAGCTGGCAGGGCCCGAATACAGGCGCCTGATTGGCCAGAGGAGTCATGTGCAGGGTGTTTATATAATGAATGTGGTAGTCGTGAGGACAATTAATTAAAACGTGTTCATCTTGACAGTAGCACCAATTAATGTGCAGAATATATAAATATAAACTTATATGGCTTCACACTGGGTTAGCAGTTATGTCGGTAACATGCACGTATACCCTCATGCAAGCACCAGCTATTGTTGATAAGAAACATATACAGAACCTCATGGGGTGGCCAAATGGTACAAAAAGTACAGTTAATGAGTTTCATAAAATTATTAAACTATGATTATGAGTTTCAATATTAAATATTAAAACAACAACAATAACCAATAACTTCATGACAGGTGCAAGTTTTTTAAGGTGGTAGGCTCAAGCATTTATCCAAATAATAATCAGACCGACGACCAGGTTTAACGAAATATAATTTATTACACAACAGACATCTAAACTAACACCCTAAGAGTAGTGAAGGAGGAAAGAAACCAAAGTGTGAGAGAGTGTGTGTGAGTGTGAGTGTGAGTGTATGTGTGAAAGGAATGAGGTTAGGAACCAAAGATACGGTTAGGAATACTGCCTGTGTGTGTATGTGCGTGCGTGCGTGTGAAGTGTGTGTGCGTGTCTGTGTGTTTGCATGTGTCTCTCTGCATGTTTCTTTGTGTCTGTAGGGCTAATCTCTCCCTTTCCTGAGAGAATGAGAGAGTGAGAGAGCGAGCGAGAGAGCGAGAGAGCGAGAGAGCGAGAGAGCGAGAGAGCGAGAGAGCGAGAGAGAGAGCGAGAGAGCGAGAGAGCGAACAAATGGAAAGGTCTGAAGTTTTGTCGTGGATACAGAAGAGGGAGTGATGTTCTGAACCCAGTCCTATTGGCCAACAGTCTTTTGTATCTGTCCAGGATCCCGTGAATGTGATGTATGTTGGTTCCAAAAATGGACAGGTGTGACACATGCATTACCCAGCAGGCCACAGTCATGCATTACCCAGCAGGCCACTAGCACAGCGACACACACTGTGACCCCAGGATGAGCTCCACATAATAGCCACAGGTTTTAGGTTTATTGACCAATTAGAAAACATCTAGTACATGCCCATAATGAGTGTGGGGGTGACTGTGATACTCACGATGACTGAGGGTATGGCTCACTCATTCACTCCCTCCCTATACACTACTTTCACTCATTCACTCCCTCCCTATACACTACTTTCACCCATTCACTCCCTCCCTATACACTACTTTCACTCATTCACTCCCTCCCTATACACTACTTTCACTCATTCACTCCCTCCCTATACACTACTTTCACCCATTCACTCCCTCCCTATACACTACTCTCACTCATTCACTCCCTCCCTATACACTACTTTCACTCATTCACTCCCTCCCTATACACTACTTTCACTCATTCACTCCCTCCCTATACACTACTTTCACCCATTCACTCCCTCCCTATACACTACTTTCACCCATTCACTCCCTCCCTATACACTACTTTCACTCATTCACTCCCTCCCTATACACTACTTTCACTCCCTCCCTATACACTACTTTCACTCATTCACTCCCTCCCTATACACTACTTTCACCCATTCACTCCCTCCCTATACACTACTTTCACTCATTCACTCCCTCCCTATACACTACTTTCACCCATTCACTCCCTCCCTATACACTACTTTCACTCATTCACTCCCTCCCTATACACTACTTTCACTCATTCACTCCCTCCCTATACACTACTTTCACCCATTCACTCCCTCCCTATACACTACTTTCACTCATTCACTCCCTCCCTATACACTACTTTCACTCATTCACTCCCTCCCTATACACTACTTTCACTCATTCACTCCCTCCCTATACACTACTTTCACCCATTCACTCCCTCCCTATACACTACTTTCACCCATTCACTCCCTCCCTATACACTACTCTCACTCATTCACTCCCTCCCTATACACTACTTTCACTCATTCACTCCCTCCCTATACACTACTCTCACTCATTCACTCCCTCCCTATACACTACTTTCACTCATTCACTCCCTCCCTATACACTACTTTCACCCATTCACTCCCTCCCTATACACTACTCTCACTCATTCACTCCCTCCCTATACACTACTTTCACTCATTCACTCCCTCCCTATACACTACTTTCACCCATTCACTCCCTCCCTATACACTACTCTCACTCATTCACTCCCTCCCTATACACTACTTTCACTCATTCGCTCCCTCCCTATACACTACTCTCACTCATTCACTCCCTCCCTATACACTACTTTCACTCATTCGCTCCCTCCCTATACACTACTCTCACTCATTCACTCCCTCCCTATACACTACTTTCACTCATTCGCTCCCTCCCTATACACTACTTTCACTCATTCACTCCCTCCCTATACACTACTTTCACTCATTCACTCCCTCTCTATACACTACTTAAGGAAACTACATAGAGCACTAGATAGGGATTCACTGGTGAAAGGAGGAGACGATTTCAGACACTACCGTTTCTGAGCAGGTTACTTAGCAACGCGCGACGCTTGGTGAGAAAACATAAAGGTAAAAAATATATATATTTTGAAGAAGGGTTTTGTTGTCTCGTTGTAAGTAGATAGGTAAGTTAGGTAACTATGTAGCTAACTATCTAATTAAGTTGCAATAATTGTTAAATTTAAAAAAATAGTTTATTACTACCGCGTTTATTTGTATTTCCGTTATAAAGCCGACTAAACTGATTGAACATACAAGATTAAACTTGCATTTATATTTCCATTTGTAGACCAGCGCTGGCTCAGCCGTGTGTCTCCGGTGATGTAGTGTACACACAGAGCGTATATTAGAGTTCAGTGAGTGTACATCGTTTGTACCCTACCTTTTGTGGTGCATTGTGGGGGATATTGAGTGAAATATTTAGGGTGCCAAATTAGACATTTTTAATTTGGATGCTATACAAAATGGCCGATACCCTAAATAGTGCACTATATAGTGGGACACAGCATCCTCATTCAGATGCTCTCTCCCTTAAAACAAGAGGTCATAATGAGTAAAATCATGGTGCAGTCGGACTGCTTTTGCTTTTCTATTGCAGCTCCAGCAACACCCTGTTTGATTCAACACTGAATGCTGGCGTCTGCCTTGATGGAAATTACTGCCTGAGCTTTTCTTTAAGTGCAAGGCTGACGATTCTGTTGGGAAAAAATATATATTTAGACTCAACGGCGACTCGTTTAAACATCTGGTGGTTTTCTATGTGCAATCACTGTAGCACACTCCTTTAGGCCTGATCACTGTAGCACACTCCTTTAGACCTGATCACTGTAGCACACTCCTTTAGGCCTGATCACTGTAGCACACTCCTTTAGACCTGATCACTGTAGCACACTCCTTTAGGCCTGATCACTGTAGCACACTCCTTTAGACCTGATCACTGTAGCACACTCCTTTAGGCCTGATCACTGTAGCACACTCCTTTAGGCCTGATCACTGTAGCACACTCCTTTAGACCTGATCACTGTAGCACACTCCTTTAGACCTGATCACTGTAGCACACTCCTTTAGGCCTGATCACTGTAGCACTCCTTTAGACCTGATCACTGTAGCTCACTCCTTTAGGCCTGATCACTGTAGCTCACTCCTTTAGACCTGATCACTGTAGCACACTCCTTTAGGCCTGATCACTGTAGCACACTCCTTTAGACCTGATCACTGTAGCACACTCCTTTAGGCCTGATCACTGTAGCACACTCCTTTAGACCTGATCACTGTAGCACACTCCTTTAGGCCTGATCACTGTAGCACTCCTTTAGGCCTGATCACTGTAGCACACTCCTTTAGGCCTGATCACTGTAGCACACTCCTTTAGACCTGATCACTGTAGCACTCCTTTAGGCCTGATCACTGTAGCACACTCCTTTAGACCTGATCACTGTAGCACACTCCTTTAGGCCTGATCACTGTAGCACACTCCTTTAGACCTGATCACTGTAGCACACTCCTTTAGGCCTGATCACTGTAGCACACTCCTTTAGACCTGATCACTGTAGCACTCCTTTAGGCCTGATCACTGTAGCACACTCCTTTAGGCCTGATCACTGTAGCACACTCCTTTAGACCTGATCACTGTAGCACACTCCTTTAGACCTGATCACTGTAGCACACTCCTTTAGACCTGATCACTGTAGCACACTCCTTTAGACCTGATCACTGTAGCACACTCCTTTAGACCTGATCACTGTAGCACTCCTTTAGACCTGATCACTGTAGCTCACTCCTTTAGGCCTGATCACTGTAGCACTCCTTTAGACCTGATCACTGTAGCACACTCCTTTAGGCCTGATCACTGTAGCACACTCCTTTAGACCTGATCACTGTAGCACACTCCTTTAGACCTGATCACTGTAGCACACTCCTTTAGGCCTGATCACTGTAGCACACTCCTTTAGGCCTGATCACTGTAGCACACTCCTTTAGGCCTGATCACTGTAGCACTCCTTTAGACCTGATCACTGTAGCACACTCCTTTAGGCCTGATCACTGTAGCACACTCCTTTAGACCTGATCACTGTAGCGCTCCTTTAGACCTGATCACTGTAGCACACTCCTTTAGGCCTGATCACTGTAGCACACTCCTTTAGACCTGATCACTGTAGCACACTCCTTTAGGCCTGATCACTGTAGCACACTCCTTTAGACCTGATCACTGTCGCACACTCCTTTAGACCTGATCACTGTAGCTCACTCCTTTAGGCCTGATCACTGTAGCACTCCTTTAGGCCTGATCACTGTAGCACACTCCTTTAGACCTGATCACTGTAGCACACTCCTTTAGGCCTGATCACTGTAGCACACTCCTTTAGGCCTGATCACTGTATCACTCCTTTAGGCCTGATCACTGTAGCTCACTCCTTTAGGCCTGATCACTGTAGCACACTCCTTTAGACCTGATCACTGTAGCACACTCCTTTAGACCTGATCACTGTAGCTCACTCCTTTAGGCCTGATCACTGTAGCACTCCTTTAGGCCTGATCACTGTAGCACACTCCTTTAGGCCTGATCACTGTAGCACTCCTTTAGACCTGATCACTGTAGCACACTCCTTTAGACCTGATCACTGTAGCACACTCCTTTAGGCCTGATCACTGTAGCACTCCTTTAGACCTGATCACTGTAGCACACTCCTTTAGACCTGATCACTGTAGCACACTCCTTTAGACCTGATCACTGTAGCACTCCTTTAGACCTGATCACTGTAGCACACTCCTTTAGGCCTGATCACTGTAGCACTCCTTTAGGCCTGATCACTGTAGCACTCTCCTTTAGGCCTGATCACTGTAGCACACTCCTTTAGGCCTGATCACTGTAGCACACTCCTTTAGTCCTTATCACTGTAGCACTCCTTTAGGCCTGATCACTGTAGCACACTCCTTTAGACCTGATCACTGTAGCACACTCCTTTAGGCCTGATCACTGTAGCACACTCCTTTAGACCTGATCACTGTAGCACACTCCTTTAGACCTGATCACTGTAGCACACTCCTTTAGACCTGATCACTGTAGCACACTCCTTTAGGCCTGATCACTGTAGCACACTCCTTTAGACCTGATCACTGTAGCACACTCCTTTAGACCTGATCACTGTAGCACACTCCTTTAGGCCTGATCACTGTAGCACACTCCTTTAGGCCTGATCACTGTAGCACACTCCTTTAGACCTGATCACTGTAGCACTCCTTTAGACCTGATCACTGTAGCACACTCCTTTAGACCTGATCACTGTAGCACACTCCTTTAGGCCTGATCACTGTAGCACACTCCTTTAGACCTGATCACTGTAGCACACTCCTTTAGACCTGATCACTGTAGCACACTCCTTTAGACCTGATCACTGTAGCACTCCTTTAGACCTGATCACTGTAGCACACTCCTTTAGACCTGATCACTGTAGCACTCCTTTAGACCTGATCACTGTAGCACACTCCTTTAGACCTGATCACTGTAGCACACTCCTTTAGACCTGATCACTGTAGCACTCCTTTAGACCTGATCACTGTAGCACACTCCTTTAGGCCTGATCACTGTAGCACACTCCTTTAGACCTGATCACTGTAGCACACTCCTTTAGACCTGATCACTGTAGCACTCCTTTAGGCCTGATCACTGTAGCACACTCCTTTAGACCTGATCACTGTAGCACTCCTTTAGGCCTGATCACTGTAGCACACTCCTTTAGACCTGATCACTGTAGCACACTCCTTTAGACCTGATCACTGTAGCACACTCCTTTAGACCTGATCACTGTAGCACACTCCTTTAGACCTGATCACTGTAGCACACTCCTTTAGGCCTGATCACTGTAGCACTCCTTTAGACCTGATCACTGTAGCACACTCCTTTAGACCTGATCACTGTAGCACACTCCTTTAGACCTGATCACTGTAGCACACTCCTTTAGGCCTGATCACTGTAGCACACTCCTTTAGGCCTGATCACTGTAGCACACTCCTTTAGGCCTGATCACTGTAGCACACTCCTTTAGGCCTGATCACTGTAGCACACTCCTTTAGACCTGATCACTGTAGCACTCCTTTAGGCCTGATCACTGTAGCACACTCCTTTAGGCCTGATCACTGTAGCACACTCCTTTAGACCTGATCACTGTAGCACTCCTTTAGGCCTGATCACTGTAGCACACTCCTTTAGGCCTGATCACTGTAGCACACTCCTTTAGGCCTGATCACTGTAGCACTCCTTTAGGCCTGATCACTGTAGCACACTCCTTTAGACCTGATCACTGTAGCACACTCCTTTAGGCCTGATCACTGTAGCACACTCCTTTAGACCTGATCACTGTAGCACACTCCTTTAGACCTGATCACTGTAGCACACTCCTTTAGACCTGATCACTGTAGCACACTCCTTTAGGCCTGATCACTGTAGCACACTCCTTTAGACCTGATCACTGTAGCGCACTCCTTTAGACCTGATCACTGTAGCACACTCCTTTAGGCCTGATCACTGTAGCACACTCCTTTAGGCCTGATCACTGTAGCACACTCCTTTAGACCTGATCACTGTAGCACTCCTTTAGACCTGATCACTGTAGCACACTCCTTTAGGCCTGATCACTGTAGCACACTCCTTTAGGCCTGATCACTGTAGCACACTCCTTTAGGCCTGATCACTGTAGCACACTCCTTTAGACCTGATCACTGTAGCACACTCCTTTAGACCTGATCACTGTAGCACACTCCTTTAGACCTGATCACTGTAGCACACTCCTTTAGACCTGATCACTGTAGCACACTCCTTTAGACCTGATCACTGTAGCACACTCCTTTAGACCTGATCACTGTAGCACACTCCTTTAGACCTGATCACTGTAGCACACTCCTTTAGGCCTGATCACTGTAGCACACTCCTTTAGGCCTGATCACTGTAGCACACTCCTTTAGACCTGATCACTGTAGCACTCCTTTAGACCTGATCACTGTAGCACACTCCTTTAGGCCTGATCACTGTAGCACACTCCTTTAGGCCTGATCACTGTAGCACACTCCTTTAGACCTGATCACTGTAGCTCACTCCTTTAGGCCTGATCACTGTAGCACTCCTTTAGGCCTGATCACTGTAGCTCACTCCTTTAGGCCTGATCACTGTAGCACACTCCTTTAGACCTGATCACTGTAGCACACTCCTTTAGGCCTGATCACTGTAGCACACTCCTTTAGACCTGATCACTGTAGCACTCCTTTAGGCCTGATCACTGTAGCACACTCCTTTAGGCCTGATCACTGTAGCACTCCTTTAGGCCTGATCACTGTAGCACACTCCTTTAGGCCTGATCACTGTAGCTCACTCCTTTAGGCCTGATCACTGTAGCTCACTCCTTTAGGCCTGATCACTGTAGCACACTCCTTTAGACCTGATCACTGTAGCACTCCTTTAGACCTGATCACTGTAGCACACTCCTTTAGGCCTGATCACTGTAGCTCACTCCTTTAGGCCTGATCACTGTAGCACTCTCCTTTAGGCCTGATCACTGTAGCACTCCTTTAGGCCTGATCACTGTATCACTCTCCTTTAGGCCTGATCACTGTAGCACTCCTTTAGGCCTGATCACTGTAGCACACTCCTTTAGGCCTGATCACTGTAGCACACTCCTTTAGACCTGATCACTGTAGCACACTCCTTTAGGCCTGATCACTGTAGCACACTCCTTTAGGCCTGATCACTGTAGCACTCCTTTAGGCCTGATCACTGTAGCACTCCTTTAGACCTGATCACTGTAGCACTCCTTTAGACCTGATCACTGTAGCACTCCTTTAGGCCTGATCACTGTAGCACTCCTTTAGACCTGATCACTGTAGCACACTCCTTTAGGCCTGATCACTGTAGCTCACTCCTTTAGACCTGATCACTGTAGCACACTCCTTTAGACCTGATCACTGTAGCACACTCCTTTAGACCTGATCACTGTAGCACACTCCTTTAGGCCTGATCACTGTAGCACACTCCTTTAGGCCTGATCACTGTAGCACTCCTTTAGACCTGATCACTGTAGCACACTCCTTTAGGCCTGATCACTGTAGCGCTCCTTTAGGCCTGATCACTGATCTAATATCTTTCTCTTGAGCTGACACGGGGCAGCAAAGTTCTTAAACTTAACGGTGTTTTTTCAAACTCACTCTGCCCAGTTTTTTCAATTTTGAGAAAATCTGCATTTTTTTTTTAATTGGTGGGTGGGGTTTATTTTTCTATGTTTTTATGTTTTACTTAAATCCCTGAGAATGAAACTAAAGGTAAAAGTAAAACTCCAAATATCTAAACATTTATCCAAAAAAATAATTATTATACTCACCTTTAAAAATATGCTTTATCAAAGCTGGGACTTAGTGAGGTTTTGGAAAACCTAAAACCTGATCACAAAACACTCTTCGCAATTACATATGTTGGCTAGCGCGTGGTCGTGTCAGCAAATATCTGCGGTATCAGACGCTTCAAGGACATCATTCCGATCCATCACAACAAATTGGAAGGGATTTGAATGGTACATGTTAAACAGCATTAAGAAAAGGCATATATCCGAAGTGAAAATATACATCATATAAAAAAATATGGTAGCCTATATATAGTCTTGATTGAATAGCCAAATATGCCAAACCTGTTTATTGCCATTTGTAAGTAGCTCTGGATAAGGACGTCCGCTAATAATAAAAATAATAATAATAATAATAATAATAATAGAATACCCTTAACTAGTACAATTTTCAAATTGCATTAAAATCCTCATTGTTACCCCATTATAAACCACAAGCTATTTACAACCGCACGCAAAAAAAGGATATGATTTAAAATATATATATGATTTCAACTGGGCGCCACGTTCATAACATGTAATATAGCACGTGATAAAGCCTGTGTCCGTGACGGACCATCGGGAATCCCGATGGAAATGCCCTGTGCACTAGTTAATTTTCTTTTGTAAACCAGGAGTTCATCTGACAAACGTAGTCTACACGTGTGTTGTTTTTTCGGTATCTGTGGGAGCCAGAAGCTGCAGAGGGGGAGGGAACTGGGACAAATTCGGTACAGCAATCCCGGGACCCGGGTACACTCACACACCCACAAGGGGCGCGAGAGAGAGAGTGAGGGAGTGCGTCTATCTGCGGCGCTTCAGTCACACACACCATTCACTTCACACGGAGAGGCGAAGACTTAGACGCCGTAATAAACACGCTTCTATGCAAGAGGAACTCCGGAGACACAGTCATTACTAGTTAAGTAGATTACACTGGCGCCTGTATATCACAGAGCTATAAGTGTACATATATATTTGAATATATATCTGAGGGACCAGGGACTAGGCTACTTTCAAAGAGACGAGTCGCAGTCGCCAGTATAGGAAGGAACCACTGGGCGCCGTGTTAACGATCCCCTGCAGTTAAATCAATCGCTTAATTTCCATATTTCTTATACCCCGCTCCCCGATGTGCTGTAAAGTGTTAATGCATCGCGTCGCTTGCTCAACAGAAGCTCTGGGAATTTTTGTAATATTTTAAATGCACCGCTCCCCAGTTCGGCGGTGCGTCTGATGCGGCTGGCTGCAGACACGGAAAACAAGTGCGAGCAGACGTCAATGATCACTCCTGTCGAAGACGAGTGCTGTTTTTACACTCAAAGCCTATACCCTAAACCAGAACGCATATCCGTGTGTGGGGGAACCGTCGTTCCTTTTGCTTGGCTGTATTTTTCTTTTTCACTCTATAACCCATGGCTGGACTGATGGATTCTTAATCCTTATTTTTTAAATTAATTTTCTGCTGTAGACGAAGGCAACTGGATATCGTTCCATGTCCACGAATATGATGTAGAATTCAACGCGCTGCCAGTTGCCATCATCATCACCACCACACTCCCTTTTTGTGGCACTCTCACCAAAATGCCGGCTGGAATGAAGCCTCTGGAAAAGTTTCTGAAGAAACAGACCACGGCCCTCAGTCGGGCCGGCGGTTTCGGGGAAAAGGCGACCGGCACTGGCGCTTCCAGGCGAAGAGCGAGCCTCTCCAGAGTCGTGCCGTTTTTTAGAGAGACCTCACCGGAGAGCGGCCCCGCGCGTGAGGTGTTCAGCCCGGACACGGAGGAGCCGCCCTGCTGGCCCCCCGCCGCTGCCGACATCAGGAGTCCGTCTTTGTCGAGCGACGAGCAGAGCTCAGAAGCGAGTCTGGAGACGACCTGGACTCCGTTGCCCCCAGACACGCCTGAAAATATTGCACTGGCGGTGCTTGACAGCGTAGCGGGCAAACGACATATAAACTGCACAGGTAAGCGTGGAGCAATTCACTCAGGCGAGACTATAGCGTCCTGCAAGCCACTTAGGCTATATCTTTGCATTCTCAGATTCGGAGCGAATAGACTGTGTCTTCAAAAGACGTTTAACAAATTATTTTAAATATCCAATAGGCGTACCTGCTTGCTACCAAAGCTCAGGCATAGTCAACATTTTCGCATGAGTGCTTGCACGAGAAGCCTATATTTCACTTGCCATTTTGAGTTTCAAGCTCTTATAGGCTGTTCATTCTAAGTACGGAGGTAAGCGGTCATTCTAAGTACGGTTGTAAGCGTTCATTCTAAGTACGGTTGTAAGCGTTCATTCTAAGTACGGTAGTAAGCGTTCATTCTAAGTACGGTTGTAAGCGTTCATTCTAAGTACGGTTGTAAGCGTTCATTCTAAGTACGGAGGTAAGCGTTCATTCTAAGTACGGAGGTAAGCGTTCATTCTAAGTACGGAGGTAAGCGTTCATTCTAAGTACGGAGGTAAGCGTTCATTCTAAGTACGGAGGTAAGCGTTCATTCTAAGTACGGTGGTAAGCGTTAATTCTAAGTACGGTTGTAAGCGTTCATTCTAAGTACGGTTGTAAGCGTTCATTCTAAGTACGGTTGTAAGCGTTCATTCTAAGTACGGTTGTAAGCGTTCATTCTAAGTACGGTTGTAAGCGTTCAGTCTAAGTACGGTTGTAAGCGTTCATTCTAAGTACGGAGGTAAGCGTTCATTCTAAGTACGGAGGTAAGCGTTCATTCTAAGTACGGAGGTAAGCGTTCATTCTAAATACGGTGGTAAGCGTTAATTCTAAGTACGGTTGTAAGCGTTCATTCTAAGTACGGTGGTAAGCGTTCATTCTAAGTACGGTTGTAAGCGTTCATTCTAAGTACGGTTGTAAGCGTTCATTCTAAGTACGGTTGTAAGCGTTCATTCTAAGTACGGTTGTAAGCGTTCATTCTAAGTACGGTGGTAAGCGTTCATTCTAAGTACGGTGGTAAGCGTTCATTCTAAGTACGGTGGTAAGCGTTCATTCTAAGTACGGTGGTAAGCGTTCATTCTAAGTACGGTGGTAAGCGTTCATTCTAAGTACGGTGGTAAGCGTTCATTCTAAGTACGGTGGTAAGCGTTCATTCTAAGTACGGTGGTAAGCGTTCATTCTAAGTACGGTGGTAAGCGTTCATTCTAAGTACGGTGGTAAGCGTTCATTCTAAGTACGGTGGTAAGCGTTCATTCTAAGTACGGTGGTAAGCGTTCATTCTAAGTACGGTGGTAAGCGTTCATTCTAAGTACGGTGGTAAGCGTTCATTCTAAGTACGGTGGTAAGCGTTCATTCTAAGTACGGTTGTAAGCGTTCATTCTAAGTACGGTGGTAAGCATTCATTCTAAGTACAGTGGTAAGCATTCATTCTAAGTACGGTGGTAAGCGTTCATTCTAAGTACGGTGGTAAGCGTTCATTCTAAGTACGGTAGTAAGCATTCATTCTAAGTACGGTGGTAAGCATTCATTCTAAGTACGGTGGTAAGCATTCATTCTAAGTACGGTGGTAAGCATTCCGTAGAATAGCAGCCACCCGTAGCCTACTTTAGCTGCATACTTGTAAGTGATCAAAGGAATGTTGAAGTAGGCAATATAACGTGTGTTTTCCAGGTGAAGACATGCATGCTGTCACCGTTGATAACACGGCACATATGAACTCCAAATCTGCGTAAATCACAATGTTCAAACCGAACAGTTCAGCGTGAAATACAATCTTAAACCACAACGAGATCATCATTTTCAGTTTTATTCCGAGTCGGGATTTCATGGTGTTTAAATCCAGTCTACAGTACGCGATAAGAGTAGTCTAAAGATGGTTGTACCGCGCCGCGCATAATCGACAGTCGACACCAAACCAACTTACGCCGTTTCACTGCCGTTGGTATTCGTTCTACGCACTAGTCGCAAATCTAGATTTCTCCCATTTTTTGAGGATGCGTAGTTCCTGTGCTTTTTCCAGAGGATGCTTTTGTTCGGGTGATGCCTACGAGTTTGTTTAAAAGAAAAGGCCGTAAAGCAGACATATGCTGTTAGTAAACAGAAGAATGCTTGAAAAGGGCTGTGCACAATTCCTCCAAATTAACATCTAATGTAAGCAAGCTGGTGTTACCAACATACAGCTGGTCCCCACCCACTTCCATCACAATATTCTGGGGCATATTGTGTCTTCCCTGTTAAAATAACACGTTTCACTGTGAAAATGCCACTGTGTTGGACTTAATATGCAGCTGTTTAATCACACTGTTACACTGGGCCGAAATGACCGTCTGCATTGGTCAATATCACACCTGACCCTGTCACTGGGAGTAGCTCTAATTCCATCATAACCATTCCAAGGCTGTGTTATCGGCATGACAACAATGCCGCTTGTCTGGATATTTAGGCATGTGAAAGAATGCATCGGGGGTCCATTTTAAAGGGAGAGTGACACAGTAGAAGTGATCAGTAGAAGAAACACTGCAGATTGCAAACATGATTCTGCAGGCTGGACACAGGAGGCCTTTAGCAGGGAAGGAGGTGATGGTGTCCGGGCTGGATACAGGAAGCCTTTAGCAGGGAAGGAGGTGATGGTGTCCGGGCTGGATACAGGAGGCCTTTAGCAGGGAAGGAGGCGATGGTGTCCGGGCTGGATACAGGAGGCCTTTAGCAGGGAAGGAGGTGATGGTGTCTGGGCTGGACACAGGAGGCCTTTAGCAGGGAAGGAGGTGATGGTGTCCGGGCTGGACACAGGAGGCCTTTAGCAGGGAAGGAGGCGATGGTGTCCGGGCTGGATACAGGAGGCCTTTAGCAGGGAAGGAGGTGATGGTGTCCGGGCTGGATACAGGAAGCCTTTAGCAGGGAAGGAGGCGATGGTGTCCGTTGTGCGAGTGGAAAGTGCCATTGATTGCACGGCTTTGGCCTCCTTGTGTCCATGTGCCTACATCCTATTTTTTATGTAATTCCATGCTCACGCTCAACAGATTCATCATTTGCATAAATACAGTAGATGCTTAGATGGATTGTCTTGTGACTTTGTTTATTTTAAAGCCGAAATCTTGTCATAATGGAGCTTGAGACACCAAAGAGTCATGTTTTCTTACAAGACAATGTATTGGGCTAATTTACTTTCCTAGTTTCACAGTAACAGCCAGCAGTGACCTTCAGCATGATAACTTGTTAAAAATCTAAGCCAAAAGCACGTAACAATGGAAGTTGTTTTTCTATCCCAAGCATCCGCTGCTAAATCGAGAGAAGGTCACCCAGTCTGGCTGAAAATGCTAAACCATGGCGACTCCAGGCAGAATAGCATTGGCAG
>CM040394.1:113387569-113402569 GCA_022702515.1 Ilyophis sp. 1 JC-2022 | reverse complement strand
TTTTAAGCATCTCTGCAGGGCATACGCGGCATTACGCGGGGCACAGGGCGCGGGGCGCAGGGTGCAGGGCGAGGGGCTGTTTCTCCTGACTAATTTTTTCATAGAGTTCAATAGAGGCTGCACGCTTAGGGAGACCAGAGGCCATAGTCACTGTTCCATTTCAAATGCAATGTGCTCAAGTACAGAGCCAAAACAACAAAAATTGTGTCACTGTCCAAATACTTATGGACCTGACTATATTTGCAGTCACTATGACATAGAGCAGCCTAGCTCTTAAGAAGCGATGCTGTCGATGTAAACCCTGTATTTACACATTAAATAGGACATGCTCTGGAATCCTGGGAACCACCCAAGATTTACCGTGTTTTTTATACGCGGTAAATTATACCTGCAGTGAAAGGGTTAAGGATTTATGTTGCACACTGAATTACAGTTGGTGCGTAGACTTAAAAATGGAAAACAAAAGACATAGGTGTGCACCGGCTGAGTGTGAGTAACTCGCTTTTTAAATTTAAACGTGTCTACTGAGGACCGATTCTCACGCAATAAATAAGAACTGAAATATATCATCCCCCATCAGCTGAGCCGGACAGTAAACTGTCCACACAATTGGACAAAAACTTCACCCTAGTTTCTGTGGATTATTTAGTAGCGCTATAGAGACATTTAGTGTAGTAGTGCTTCCCTGCCTTCTCCCCTATAGAGACATTTAGTGTAGTAGTGTTCCCCTATAGAGACATTTAGTGTAGTAGTGTTTCCCTATAGAGACATTTAGTGTAGTAGTGTTTCCCTATAGAGACATTTAGTGTAGTAGTGTTTCCCTGCCTTCTTCCTGTATAGATAGATTTGTCAGATTTTTTTTTCTTGTGAGATTATTGTAACTGGGAAGGAGGGGTGTTTTGGGGGTGCTTTGGGGTGTTTTTGGGGTGCGGCAGACTTGCCTGAACTCGTATTTATTTTTTATGTCACAGGAGTTGAATGAGAACGGCAAACCCTTCACTGCAGACTCTGACGTCGAAGCCCGTATTGTTTTTACTGACAGACAATATTTTTCCCTCCAATTTTTTCTCCCACCTCATAGAAGTTCAGTCAGTTCAAATCTAAGCGGCGACAGTTGGAAACTCGGGTGTAGGTCAATTTGATTAGAGCGTATGAGAGGTTTTTTTTTCTCTCTCTCTCCTCTGAAGCACTTCCTTATCGTGTGTGCAGACTGGATTTCAGGAATCTTTATTAAGTGGTATGCTTTCTCCCATGTCTTTCCATTTGTTTACATTGGCCCATGTACTGTTTCTTTAACTCTTAAGGGGACACACGTTCTTAGAAAGGGTATTTTAACCTAGTTTAACAATGTTTATTTTTATTTATTTTTTTGTATTTGTCTAACCACACCTCTCTCTTAAGGACTGGGTTCAATCAACATTTTTGTTAATTTTGAAATATAAATAAATTCAAGTTCAGTGATCACTAAAGTGTAATTTTACGTTTGTATTTGCAAATAAAGGTCACATGCATGTTGAATTAAAGCCAGTAAAGTATGCATTTACTGGAAAATATTCATGCATTTTTGAAAATAATTCACAGGGACTATTGTTTTTACATTAAGGCTTACTTATGAATGTTGGGTCTGTCCAAGCAGTTTATTTTATGAGAGTGCTTGAAACATCGCTTTGAATAATTATATTATGTGTTTGTATTTGACATCTCATAAAACTCCATTTGCTTTGAATATCAGCAAAGAAACAGTGCTTTCCTGGTTTCCTTCAATGGCATTTGGCTTGAATGTTGAGACAAAGGTGTCGCCAGCGTGGGCTTATCCGTGACTGCAGCGGACACACAGAGAAGGCCGCAAACAGGCACCAGTCTGGCTCGGCGGCCGGGCCAAGGTTTATTTGTCGGACGCTCCTGTTTGCCTGTTAGGCTCGAGGAACATTTGCCCCCGGCTTTTTTACACAATGCTCTTCAAGGGCATTTATATGATTTTATTAAACGGGTTTAACCAGGTGAAACACAAACGGCGTAAATTGCGGCATTCCCCTCCCATTGATTCAAATCGAGCTCCAATGACAGCAAGTCACAGTGTAACTGCCTAAGCAGGGTTACTACTGCCCCTGTGTAACTGCCTAAGCAGTGTTACTACTGCCCCTGTGTAACTGGACAATAATATAAATAAAGAATCTTTCCCTCTCCCCCTCTCTCTCTCTCTCTCTCTCTCTCTCTCTCTCTCTCTCTCTCTGTGTTGCTGTAGAAACGCTCCTGGATGACTTCATGTTGACACACCCCATCTTCATGGCACCGGACAGGTTCCAGCAGATCCTCCTACAGCAGTATCCTTCCTTTCCCAGCATGCAACAGCATACATTTACCCCCCCTTCCTACCAGCCTGTCTTTAACTCTCTCTGTGGAGGAAAAGCCCAAATCAGCAAACCCTTTTAAAATGGTGTATTACCTGTTTTGTGTGTGTGTGTGTGTATTACCCGTTCTGTGTGTGTGCAGTGTGGAGCTCAGTGTTTAGTGATATCAGCACGTTAGAGAAATGCAGTGTGGAGCTCAGTGTTTAGTGATATCAGCACGTTAGAGAAATGCAGTGTGGAGCTCAGTGTTTAGTGATATCAGCACGTTAGAGAAATGCAGTGTGGAGCTCAGTGTTTTGTGATATCAGCACGTTAGAGAAATGCAGTGTGGAGCTCAGTGTTTAGTGATATCAGCACGTTAGAGAAATGCAGTGTGGAGCTCAGTGTTTAGTGATATCAGCACGTTAGAGAAATGCAGTGTGGAGCTCAGTGTTTAGTGATATCAGCACGTTAGAGAAATGCAGTGTGGAGCTCAGTGTTTAGTGATATCAGCACGTTAGAGAAATGCAGTGTGGAGCTCAGTGTTTAGTGATATCAGCACGTTAGAGAAATGCAGTGTGGAGCTCAGTGTTTAGTGATATCAGCACGTTAGAGAAATTCAGTGTGGAGCTCAGTGTTTTGATTCAGAGCCTGTGTGGGGTTCAGCGGGGTTCTGCGGGGTTCTGCGGGGTTCAGCGGGGTTCTGCGGGGTTCTGCGGGGTTCAGCGGGGTTCTGTGGGGTTCTGTGTTTGGGAAGTGTTCCCTGAGGTACGACCGCTTAGGTATGCTCCGTGAGGGGGGGTGCTGGGGGCTGCCTCTCCCTCCCTCTCCCTCCCTCTCTCCCTTCTTCACCAGCCTTCTTCTCTCTATCCGGCTCTAGCCTTCTCTACCATTCCCCCTCTCTTTCTCCTCCTTGTCAGGATCTGATCCAGACTCATCAAAGTTATTGTTGTGTAAACAGGCTGGCTTCCTTTTGGCAATGAAAACAAAGCTCCACCCCCAAACCCCCCCCCCCCCCCCCCACTCCCTGAAACTTCCACCCTGTTTCTCTTTCATTCGTCTCCTGGGAAGATTGATGCGGTGGACGCTCTGGCGATCATAGCGGGGTCGGCGCTCTGGAGTCGGGCTGAGGCGCTTTTTTCAGGGCTGTAGAAATCCCGGCGTACCGCCATCAGCACGGCTTAGCGGCTGCCCTGAGATTAAGAGCAGACCAGAGACTCTGAATAACTGCTTGTGCCACGGCGGGAGGAGCAGCCGCGTGCGTGCGTGCGTGCGTGCGTGCGTGCGTGCGTGCGTGCGTGCGTGCGTGCGTTCGCTCGCTCTGGGGGGTCCCAGACTGGGAGGGGGGATCACCAGGTCCTGTAAAATCACACCTGATCTAGTGATCCTTTATCTGCAGACCTGCCGATTCAGGATATCAGTGGCAGGGTTTTCATATTGCTAGAGCGAGTAAAACGACCCAACCCAAGCCTCTCCCCACTGCGCTCCGAAACCTAAATGCTCAGTTTGCGGAAGGCTGATTTAGGGGTGTTCTGACAGGCCGCTCCCCCAGTGTGGTTCCCCCGGGTCCTCCTGTGCCTGGGACAGCGGACACGCAATTTCAGCACAACCCAAATTTCATACATGGGCATTTTTAATAGCTGTAAATTCAAGCCGTTTTGTGTGTGTTGTTCCTACAGGTTACTTTTAAAGACTATCTTTGGGATGTTGTTGTTGCTCATCGCAGGTCTCTGAAACGAGGGGACGATTGTAACACTTCTGAAACGAGGGGACGGTTGTAATGCTTCTCCCGTTCTCTTAGTGCTGTTGGCTGAGGGGTAAATCTATCTCCAGATTCAGCTCAAAACGTTTGAGGGCAGCACAGCTGTGTTGTTAAGGAGTGTGTGGGCATGTCGGGCGTGGTTGTGTGTTTGTAAGGCTGTAATTACACCCGGTGTCTGGGAGTCGCGTCTGTTCCGAGCGAGGGTTTGTTGTGGGACGTCTGGGTTGGGGTTCAGGTGGTGCAAACCCTGGATTGGGGTTCAGGTGGGGTAAACTCTGGATTGGGGCACAGGTGGAGTTAACCCTGGATTGGTCCTTGACTCAGGGCTCAGATTTGCGGGTGAAGGGAAGCGGGAAGGGTGGCAGGGCTGGGAGGGGGGCGAGCGTAAGCAGGCAGTGCTGAGCATAGCATTCCGCTACCTGGACACTTACAGAGAGCTGCTTCTGGAGGAGGGAGAGAGAGCCAGCAACTTCCCCAAGGTATGATACACACACACACACACACATACACACAGAAACACACATACACACAGAAACACACATACACACAGAAACACACAAGCAGAAATGCACACACACACACACACATACGCACACGCTCAGAAACACACACATACTCACTCATACACCTTATTGCTTCGACATTTATACCATCTTTATACCACGTTTATGAGAGATTTGTACAAAAGTACAGAGCATGTGTGGGTTTAAACACCATCTTGAACACTCAGGAGCTATACATGTGTGCTGTGTGGGAGAGGGTTGAGGGTTGAGGGTTGGCCTTGGTCTTAGTCTTGGTCTTGGGGTTGGGGTTGGGGTTGGCCTTGGGGGTTGGCCTTGGGTGTTGGGGGTTGGGGGTTGGGCGTTGGTTGTTGGGTGTTGGGTGTTGGGGGTTGGGGGTTTGCGTTTAAACACCATCTTGAACACTCAGGAGCTGTACCTGTGTGCCGCGCGGGAGCTGAACCGCCAGCCGGAGCTCGTAGAGGAGGTTCTGAAGCTGCAGCGCTGGACTGAGATTCTGCAGAACTCGTGAGTGACTGGAACCCTACCCCTCTATTACTGCCCCTGTGTAACTGCCCCTCTATTACTGCCCCTGTGTAACTGCCACTGTGTAACTGCCCCTCTATTACTGCCCCTGTGTAACTGCCCCTCTATTACTGCCCCTGTGTAACTGCTCCTCTATTACTGCCCTTGTGTAACTGCCCCTCTATAACTGCCCCTCTATTACTGCCCCTGTGTAACTGCCCCTGTGTAACTGCCCCTCTATTACTGCCCCTGTGTAACTGCCCCTGTGTAACTGCCCCTCTATTACTGCCCCTGTGTAACTGCCCCTCTATAACTGCCCCTGTGTAACTGCCCCTCTATTACTGCCCCTCTATTACTGCCCCTGTGTAACTGCCCCTCTATTACTGCCCATGTGTAACTGCCCCTCTATTACTGCCCCTGTGTAATTGCCCCTCTATAACTGCCCCTGTGTAACTGCCCCTGTGTAACTGCCCCTCTATAACTGCCCCTGTGTAACTGCCCCTCTATTACTGCCCCTGTGTAACTGCCCCTCTATTACTGCCCCTATGTAACTGCCCCTCTATTACTGCCCCTGTGTAACTGCCCCTCTATTACTGCCCCTGTGTAACTGCCCCTCTATAACTGCCCCTGTGTAAGTGCCCCTCTATAACTGCCCCTGTGTAATTACCCCTCTATAACTGCCCCTGTGTAACTGCCCCTCTATAACTGCCCCTGTGTAACTGCCCCCCTATAACTGCCCCTGTGTAACTGCCCCCCTATCACACCAGCTGTTTGTGGTTCTGTAGAGATGGCAGCTTTAGTGATTATTGAGATCGGCTCATTGGCTCATTAGAGGATCTTTTCCTGATGGTTACGGAGCCGTAATAATAATCAGCGCTTTATTATTATAATAATAAATCACATTTACGAGTGTTTGTGTAAACAGAAGCACATGTGAGTTATTGAAATGCCTGAACGTTTTAGTTCCAGCTCAAATGAAGTCATATGACACTGAAACTGCGTGTGTGTAAAGTGTGTGTAAAATGTGTGTAAAATGTGTGTAAGCCTGTAACCGGGAATCTTCATGGTTTTGCTCATTGCTTTGCAATGCTGTCAGGCTTTTTCTATTTCAAACTTGGTGCCTTTGAGGGGTTTTAAATATTTATCACAATATTGAGTTTACTTTATTACAGGAGTAATCACAGCTCATCCTCAAAACTCCACTTGTTAGTTTTAATTGAAAATGTGCCTCATTAATCTTATTTTTTTATAGCCGCCACAATACAATCATCAGGTGGTGTTACGTGTAATGGTCTGATTAGTGGTGTTACGTGTAATGGTCTGATTAGTGGTGTTACGTGTATTGGTCTGATTAGTGGTGTTACGTGTAATGGTCTGATTAGTGGTGTTACGTGTAATGGTCTGATTAGTGGTGTCTGATTAGTGGTGTTACGTGTATTGGTCTGATTAGTGGTGTTACGTGTAATGGTCTGATTAGTGGTGTTACGTGTAATGGTCTGATTAGTGGTGTTACGTGTAATGGTCTGATTAGTGGTGTTACGTGTAATGGTCTGATTAGTGGTGTTACGTGTAATGGTCTGATTAGTGGTGTTAATGTGAGGGCGTAACGGTCAGAGACAGCGGCTTTCCCTTTCTCAGATGAAACTGAATGTTCCGGCTGCTTCTTTACGACGTGTCAAACTTCCCCCCTCACTGTGTGTTTCAGGGAGCACAGTTTGATGAAGGGTAAAGACGTGCCTGCTTTTTGGGGCTCTGTCTCTAACAGGTGCTCTCCTCCGTGTGGCGTAACCCTGCCTGACAGTTCCGTACCTGCTGGTACACACAGGCCGATGTGAGAGGGGCGTGTCCAATCCCGCTTTAGCCCCTCCCTCTCTTATTTTCGCGAAACTAAAGATGAGCGCTATTGCTGCGTGCACCACACAGCATCTCTTATATAATCTTTATGTATGAGGCTTCTAATGTTCTTTTGCATAACCCCCCCCCAAAAAAATGCTCCATTGTCAGCCTGTCTGTCTGTCACTCTGTTGCCATGGTTGCAGCCTGCAGAATGCGCGCTTGCCGCCCACGCTGTCACCCCAGTCTCTCACCCACATGGCAGCTGGCCCCGCCCACTCGCCTCCCACAGACTCGCAGCAGCCACGAATTCTATCGCATAGCAACACTTCCTTAGCAACGGGAGAGCACAGAGCACTGCTTTGAGCTGCTCTGGAACGCTAACAAACAACATTAAACACAAATATTGAGTTGCTTATTGGACTTCCTTCATGTACAACATTGTCCAGAATGGCTGACATTTATATTTGATAGAATATCCATTGATTGGACAGCAGAAGTCAGGTGACTGTGCAGTCAAATATAGCCTCACTGTGTTATTACAGCCTGTGGGCTCAGAAGCACAGGGAGAGATTCAATGTAATCTTAAGAAAATAACAGTGTTTTGGGCTGAAAACTGTCCTTTCAGTCTGTCTGGGCTCATCATGTTGTCTTGAGTATAAGTCTGGCATCTCACACACGTGTATCTAGTTCTGTGCACGCACACACACACACACACACACGTGTATCTAGTTCTGTACACACACGTGTATCTAGGTTTGTACACACACACACATGTATCTAGTTCTGTACACGCACGTGTACTGTACACACACACACGTGTATCTCATTCTGTACACACACACACACACACACACACACACACACGTGTATGTCGTTCTGTACACGCACACACACACGTATCTAGTTTTGTACAAACACGCACATGTATCTAGTTCTGTACACGCACACACACACACACACACACGTGTATCTAGTTCTGTACACACACGCACACGTGTATCTAGTTCTGTACACACACGCACATGTGTATCTAGTTCTGTACACACACGTGTATCTAGGTTTGTACACACACACACATGTATCTAGTTCTGTACATGCACGTGTATCTAGTTCTGTACACACACACACACGTGTATGTCGTTCTGTACACGCACACACACAAGTTTATCTTGTTCTGTGCACACACACGTATCTCATTTTTTTCAAACCACACGTGTATCTTGTTCTGTCCTGGTAAGCCTCTTCATGCATTAATAAATGTGTGCAATAAGTACTTTCTATTATCAGAGTTATCCAGTCTCATTTTACACAGAGTTATTAATGCATGGGACATATTACAATAATTAATTTGGGCATTACTCCAAACCACACCTGCTTTCGTACAAGGCTAATCCAGGCTAAATTTATGTTGAACAAATTTAAGCACCGCTCATTAGTCTTAATATTAATGAGGAGTCACTATAGCTCCTCCCACCCCATTCCATTGTTGAATTATGCTTCAGAATTCATATTCTTCTATTTTATGAGCAGAATGATAAAATATCAGTTATGGTTTTTTAAACTTTTCAGTTTTTTTATACTTTGCAAACAAAAGAATGGCCAAAGCAGAAGGATCTTAGTGATTGGCTGTGTGGCAGAAGTAGGCGTGGCCTATTTGACTGTAGCCTAACCGCTCACTGCTCCTGGCATGCCTGCAGCCCCGCGAGGCCTTCCGCGGCTCGGACGAGAGTGAGTGACGCGCGGGCGAGGGGCGGGGGGCGGGGGGCGGGGGGCTTCCGCGGCTCGGACGAGAGTGAGTGACACACGGGCGAGGGGCGGGGGGCGGGGGGCGGGGCTGTGGATACAGGGGATTTAAATGTTTCTCTTAGCGGTGGGGTTAATCCCAGAGTGGGGCAGTGGCATGTACAATGTAAGCCCTGCTGGTGCTGTTTTAGTGGAGAGGGGAGGGCTGTCGGTCACGCTGGCGTACATTTCCTCTGCAGTCTAAATCCAACACATCTGCAAGTACTATTCATCCAAAGGACAAACCCAAGTCAGAGCTATGAATGGATTTCTTAAGCATTATCCTTTTAAAGCAGATGGCAAATTTTTAAAAAAAAAATAATTAAAAAACTAAAAACAGTCACCGGCTAGTTGTAGAGGACTGTACAGGTAGGGATGTGGTTTGTGTAGCTGTGGCTGGGGGTGGATTCGGGGGATGCGATCACAGTAACCCCCCCTGCCTCCCGTACAGTCTTCTGCAGGGTGTACACCCCGGACCACTCGTACGTGACGATCCGCAGCCGTCTGTCTTGCCGGGTGGGAGAGATCCTGGCGCAGGTTCGAGAGAAACTGCAGTACAGCGAGGAGCAGCCGCGCCCCCCCGGAGCTCTGGTGCTGGTGGCCGTCACGTCAGCAGGGGGTGAGAGCGCATGCACGGTGGGGCGTGAGCGGGCGCTCATGTGAACCCGCTCAGAACAAACACACAGTCACACACTCTGGATATATAAACACTCCTTCAACACAGATCATTCACACAAGCACAAGGTGAGCATCGGGCTGAGTTATTCAGAGACACATTCAGATGGACATCAGCCCAACAGTATAACCAAGTGCACATATGGAAACACCAAGGTTTATATGAAATGTAGCTGATGCAGTGTGTTTGTGTGTGTGTGCACGTGTGTGTGTGTGTGTGTGTGTGTGTGTGTGTGTGCATGCGTTTGTGTGTGCACTTGTGTGTGTTTCTGTCTGTAGAAAAGGCAGTTTTCCGCCCCAGCGATGAGGCAGTTTTCACCACTCTGGGAGTCAACACCCACCTGTTTGCCTGCGAGCCGACGGAGCTGGAGACTCTGGTGAGGGGCGGGCTGGGGGGCAGGATGTGAAGAGGGGGGGGGGATGTGACGGGGGGCGGGGGGTTCATGCAGGGAGGGGCCGGGGGGCGAGTGGGAGAACACACACCTCAGCACTTTCAACTCCTCCAACAAACCAATCTGCCAGTTTGGACATCGGCCACAGAATTCAGGCACTCTATTTCATAACATGTCTTACTTTACTAGGGTGAAAAGCACTTTGTCAACAAAATGTAGGCTCACGATAATCATTTGTATTGGTTATATATTATAAATATTAATGGGTTTTAGTCCCTAGTAAAGTGGTTGTAAAATAAAGAGCCACTTGTCATTAGATGGAAGCGGGTTACATCTCCCACTGCACATCAGGTGCTATAGATCATTCTGGAAAGGACGTTGGCGAGATTCTAACGCCCCCACCTCCTCTCAGTTACCCTTGCCTGAGGAAATCCACTGGTCTCCCGGCGACAGCAAACTTCACGACATGAGCGCTGAGGAGGTAGCCAATCAGCTGGTGACGTTCGACTGGGAGCTCTTCAGCTGCGTACACGAGGTGGGTTTAGGGTTTGGATGGGGGAGGTGGGTTTAGGACTTGGATGGGCGAGGTGGGTTTAGGGCTTGGATGGGGGAGGTGGGTTTAGGGCTTGGATGGGCGAGGTGGGTTTAGGGCTTGGATGGGCGAGGTGGGTTTTGGGCTTGGATGGGCGAGGTGGGTTTAGGGCTTGGATGGGGGAGGTGGGTTTAGGGCTTGGATGGGCGAGGTGGGTTTAGGGCTTGGATGGGGGAGGTGGGTTTACGGCTTGGATGGGGGAGGTGGGTTTAGGGCTTGGATGGGGGAGGTGGGTTTAGGGCTTGGATGGGGGAGGTGGGTTTAGGGCTTGGATGGGCGAGGTGGGTTTTGGGCTTGGATGGGCGAGGTGGGTTTAGGGCTTGGATGGGGGAGGTGGGTTTAGGGCTTGGATGGGGAGGTGGGTTTAGGGCTTGGATGGGGGAGGTGGGTTTAGGGCTTGGATGGGCGAGGTGGGTTTTGTGCTTGGATGGGGGAGGTGGGTTTAGGGCTTGGATGGGCGAGGTGGGTTTAGGGCTTGGATGGGGGAGGTGGGTTTAGGGCTTGGATGGGGGAGGTGGGTTTTGTGCTTGGATGGGGGAGGTGGGTTTAGGGCTTGGATGGGGGAGGTGGGTTTAGGGCTTGGATGGGGGAGGTGGGTTTAGGGCTTGGATGGGCGAGTGGGGTCTGCTTATCCATCGGCTCAGATGGGGGTGCACAGCTAATTGCGTTATTGAGTGGGGGTTTTTTAGGATGTGGATTAGATTGAGTTTACATTCAGGGACGGGCCTAATTAGGTTGTTGTGGGGCTTTTAATTTTATTTTAATGTCATTGTCTTGTCACTAAATCGTTTGAGGTAGTGGAACTCTCTCTGTGGACACAGGTTAATCTGCCCAGATCGTTTTATGTTTGGTTTGGCTTGTTTAAGGTTCAAACCTCAATGCCTTTAATATAATGTCTGTTAGCGCATGTACATTTGTTAATATAATGTCTGTTAGCGCACGTACATTTGTTAATATAATGTCTGTTAGCACACGCATATTTGTTAATATAATGTCTGTTAGCACATGCATATTTGTTAATATAATGTCTGTTAGCGCACGTACATTCGTTAATATAATGTCTGTTAGCACACGCATATTTGTTTGTACGTTTGATATAAGCTAGTCTTGGCCATGTGTGGCAGCCTCTGTGTATGTTTGAATGGCTGTTGACGGAGGGTCTCGGCGCTTGTTTGGACAGGTGGAGTTTGTGTGCTACGTGTTCCACGGGGAACAGGCTCGTTGGCGCCCACTCAACCTGGAGCTGGTACTGCAGCGTTGCAGCGAGGTGCAGCACTGGGTTGCCACAGAGATCCTGCAGTGTCAGTCGCTCCCCAAACGGGTCCAGCTGCTGCGCAAGTTCATCAAGATCGCGGCATTGTGAGTGGGGCGTGGCGGGTGGGGTGCCATGGGCGTGGTCTCAGTCCTAGTTGTGTGTACTAGTTGTTTGAAGTAATTGGTGAAAATAGTTTTTAACCTTGTTATAACAGTGAGAAAGTGTGTTTAGTCTTGTAAAGGAGACATTCCAGAAAGTGTTTTACAGGAAGGACTGCTTTACAAGGACATGATGTTGTTTTGTCTGGCGAAAGAGTTTTTCATGGCAGAGCTCCATCTAAATAAGAGTGTTATCGTCTACAAGACATTTCACACCTTAAGTGTACATTACGCTGTGCTTTTTCAGCTCGATTTGGTGATTCTGTGTGTTTGTCCGTGTGTGTGTGTGTGTGCGTGTGTGTATGTATTTGCATATGCATGTGCGTGTGTGTGCGTGGGTGTGTGTGTGTGTGTGTGTGTGTGAATATTTCAGGTGTAAGCAGCAGCAGGACCTATTGTCCTTCCTGGCCGTGGTCCTCGGTCTGGACAACCCGGCGGTCAGCCGTCTCCGTCTCACATGGGAGGTATGTGACCTCTGACCTTTGACCCCTCTGAGCAGACTGGCACAGCGCACTCCTCCCATCCTGTGCAGAGTTAAAGCCTCCGGGGCAGCATTGCCCAGGGCCAGCAGTGTAGAGCAGCGGTAATGGAACTGGGCTTGCGGGTTCAAATCCCAGGTGGTGCATAGCCATTGTACCCGTGAGACAGTTCTTAGCCTGAATGGCTTCACTTAAATATCCAGCTGTATAAATAAATTGTGTCGGTAGTATTGTAATGGTGTGCCGTGAGGGACGGACTGTTTGGAATGGCGATACACGCACACACACCAGTACATTACTGGGTTTGTGAGGGTTTTATGAACAGAGGTTGTTTGTGTGTGTGTGTGGCAAGGCAGTGACTTGTGGGGACATTTTTACAGGGTCTGCCTGGGAGGTTTAAAAAGCAGTTCCAGCAGTTTGAAAGCATTGCGGTGAGTATCTGCGTCCGGCGGGGGAATATGGGTGGAGCAGGGGGGAATGTGGGCGGAGCTGGGGTGACAGGCCCCTTTAACGATGTCTGTCTGCCCTACAGGACCCCTCCAGGAACCACAAGCCCTACAGGGACCTGATGAGCAGCTTGAGGCCCCCTCTGATTCCTTTTACCCCACTACTGCTGAAAGGTGAAGAGAGACACACACACACACACACACACACACACATGCTCACACACACACACACACAATTTTTTTAGGCTTCGGACAGTCGTTATAAAATCAGCAGATCAGTAGCCGAGTAACAGAAACATGTAACAGGTGCAATCTCAGCACGATAAAAAAAATAATAAAAATAGCTGACAAGAAAACATTGTGCATACAACTTTATTAAATAATTTTCAAAATGTTTAACGTAGGCTTCGTCTGAATAAATAACCCCACAATATGAGGACATTACAATGAGAGTTGTACAAGTTCGTTAACTAACTGCCTAGGCTAGCCTACTAGGCTAGCTACAGGATATCTTTTCACCGACAAATTAATTATAGACATACTTAGGCTATGGATTTTAAATGAGCGCTCACATTGGTTGTGCCACCGTGGTATGCCGGTTGCTTGTCACATATTTGACATTGAGCCTTTTTCTTGTCATCTGTAATCTTGAAGTGTTTCCACACGGCCGATTTCTGCGCTGTTGCCATTGTGCTAACGGACACGTGGACTGAAGCGTTTGTAGAGTGAGTGACGCACGTTGCGTGCTCTGTCCTCCAAACACGACCTCGATCCCCCCGCCCACTCTCCGCCCTCACTCCCTCCCCCAGCTGTGCTCCAGATGTGCTCCTATAAATCCCCCCCCCTACTGGAAATCTTCCCAGGAAGAGTCTGAAGGCGTGGCCTTATTACAGAGAAGCTTTAGATCCACCCCGTCTAGCAATTAACACCCTCCCTAATCACCCACACCACACCTCCGGAGGCCCACGTGCAGACCAGCTCTGGCCCCAGAGACGCCCTCCCACTGGGCCGCCCGCGCAGCAGATGTACATGTGCACCTCCGCGTAGCCACGAGACCCAGGCTGAGTGCACGGCACCTTCCAACCTGCGCTGTTAAAACAGTGAGCTGGAAACGAGAGCGCAGCGGAAACCTGGTGCAGCAGCAACCTAGCATAGCCACAACCTAGCATAGCCACAACCTAGCATAGCCACAACCTAGCATAGCCACGACCTAGCATAGCCACGACCTTGCATAGCCACGACCTTGCATAGCCACAACCTAGCATAGCCACAACCTAGCATAGCCACAACCTAGCATAGCCACGACCTTACATAGCCACAACCTTGCATAGCCACGACCTTGCATAGCCACAACCTAGCATAGCCACAACGTAGTGCAGCCGCAAACTAGCATAGCCTCAACCTAGCGTAGCCACAACCTAGCACAGAAGCAACCTAGCACAGCAGCACAACCTAGCATAAAATCTCTGCCACGACCTAGCATAGCCACGACCTTGCATAGCCACGACCTTGCATAGCCACAACCTAGCATAGCCACAACCTAGCATAGCCACAACCTAGCATAGCCACGACCTTGCATAGCCACGACCTTGCATAGCCACAACCTCACATAGCTAATCCAATGCAGTTAACTCTGCGCTAACATAGCTAATCCAATGCAGTTAGCTCTGTGCTAACACAGCTAATCCAATGCAGTGAACTCTGTGCTAACACAGCTAATCCAATGCAGTTAACTCTGCACTAACACAGCTAATCCAATGCAGTTAACTCTGTGCTAACACAACTAATCCAATGCAGTTAACTCTGTGCTAAAACAGCTAATCCAATGCAGTGAACTCTGCGCTAACACAGCTAATCCAATGCAGTTAACTCTGCGCTAACACAGCTAATCCAATGCAGTTAACTCTGCACTAACACAGCTAATCCAATGCAGTTAACTCTGCGCTAACACAGCTAATCCAATGCAGTTAACTCTGCACTAACACGGCTAATCCAATGCAGTTAACTCTGCGCTAACACAGCTAATCCAATGCAGTGAATTCTGCGCTAACACAGATAATTCAATGCAGTTAACTCTGCGCTAACACAGCTAATCCAATGCAGTTAACTCTGCACTAACACGGCTAATCTAATGCAGTTAACTCTGCACTAACACAGCTAATCCAATGCAGTTAACTCTGCACTAACAAGCTAATCCAATGCAGTTAACTCTGAGCTAACACAGCATTTTTGGCTAATTTTGGGGTAGAATTTATTGCGAATTTGGAT